>CM024722.1:53897745-54062513 GCA_014182545.1 Eucalyptus globulus | reverse complement strand
TGGTGTTAAGTTACTTTATTAAGTTTCCTTTATTATCAGAGCTTTATTAAGTTTCCTTTATTATCAGAGTTTTATTTCCTTTTACTTACATAAGGATATTATTGTTATATACAATTTATATTCAATATAAATACAATGGGTGTAGGGTTTCTGTGATTACAAAAAAACTACAGCCTTCTCTTTCTTTCTTTTACGTTCTCTTTCTCCTCCTTCTCTCTTCCTTCTTTCTCTCTTTCTACTTGCTGCGGGTTCTCTAATCAGTTTTGTGACATGGTATCAGAGCAGGTCTAACTATCTGATTACTAAATCATATTGCTGGTTTGAGAGTCCCTAGTAACTCTACTTCTTCTCTGGTGCGTAGCCACCTAAAGCTGCAATTTTTATCTGTTTTCTCTTCAAGTCTCGATACATATTAGATCAGAAGATATCGGATTCATCAGGTTCGGTTTATGAACATGGATTACAACACTTGCTGATCAGCGGATTCAAGAATCAGAGTATTCTATTGATTATGGTTGACTAGTCTTGCTGGTTTTCCGTCAAATATATAATTATTTGAATCGAGATTTCTGGTCAGATATTTTCTTCTATACAGCAGTCTCTATTTATGAGTTTTCAGCATCTCTTTGGTTAATTGATGGAGCCAATTACATCTGATTATACATTAGCGTTGCTGCTTTGTTACTTGCACTAAAGTTTCAGCCTCCTTGATTAGTGGTAGATATACTTATATTGAGATTATCATCATGAGTGATACTAAGGCTTCTACAGATAGTGTCAACGTTCAAATTACCACTATTAAATTAAATGGATCCTCCAATTACTTGTTATGGGCCCAAGCTGTGAAGGTCTATATTAATGCCAAAGGGAAACTTCATTATCTTACCACAAACCCTCCTGATGAAAATTCTAGAGACTATAATGGTTGGATGAGAGAGAATGATACACTTCTGGTGTGGTTATGGAATAGCATGGAACCATCCATCGCTGCTAATGTCATGTTCCACACAACTGCTAAAGGAGTGTGGGATGATCTTATGGAGAGTTACTCACAAGACAAAAATATGTCTAGAGTTTATGAACTATATGAGAAGATTTTTTAATTTTAAACAGGGAGACAAGTCTCTTGAAGAATATTATAGTGCTTTGAAAGGTATGTGGGAAGAACTCAATCTTTATCAGCCCATCACTACTGATCTTGAGAGACTAAAGACACAACGATCTGAATTTCAAGTGGCCAAATTTTTATCTGGCTTGAATGCTGACTTACAGCTGTGAAGAGTCAGCTTCTTGCTGGAGAGAGAGTTCCTTCTATGAATGAAGCATTTTGTCGAATTCAGCGCATTGTCCCTCCGTCTTCTACTTCATCTAAAGACAATTCAGCATTTGTGGCTGGTAGTGGTGGTCGTGGTCGTGGTGGATTTTCCAATAGAGGTCGTGGTTTCGGGGGGAAATCGTAGTCGTGGTGGTGGACGTAATGGACAAAGTTCTGATCGAGACAGCCGTCGGTGTATACACCGTGGCAAATTTGGTCATATTGTTGACACTTGTTGGGCCAAGCATGGCAAGCTGAGTGGGCTCAACGATCGTTATTGCAAATACTGCTATGTCTGAAGGGAGTGCTCGAAATGTGTCTTACAGCGACATGAACCCATCTCTCCGACCTGAGGGTAGTTCTTACGAGTCTACGGCTCGAGATGATATGGTTGCACAACTCATCAAACGTGTCCAACAACTAGAGACTTCCAATTTCTCATCCTCTTTTGCTACTCTTGCACGTACGGGTAACATGGCCTCTTTCTCTACTTTGTCTCCTAACGCCTCTTGGGTCATTGACTCGGGGCTTCTAGTCATATGACGGGTAAGCAAAAACTATTTTCTTCCCACACTAATTCTAGTCCTTCATCCGAAGTTATTTTAGCTAATGGTTCATCGACTCAAGTGGTTGGATCAGGGACTGTTCCACTTACATCTTCCTTATCTTTGTCCTCTGTTTTACATGTTCCTCAACTTCCTTTAAATTTGTTATCCGTTAGTCAGTTAACTAAAGCTCTTAGTTGTTCAGTTACATTTTATCCATCTCATTGCATTTTTCAGGACCTTCAGACAAAGAAGATGATTGGTGGAGGGCATGAATGTGATGGACTCTACTATCTCAATGGTGTCTCCACTGCTGATGCCAATGGTCTAGCTGCTAGTTCTATTACCCCCCTATTATGGCATTCTCGTTTAGGGCATTTATCTTTATTTAAGTTACAACAAATAATTCGAGTGTAAATCAATTTCTACTCTTGAGTGTGAGGCTTGTGAACTTGGGAAACATCATCGTAGTTCCTTTCCTAATCGTAATAATTCTCGTGCATCTACTTTACTTGAACTTGTTCATTCGGACATCTGGGGACCTTCCTGTATTGCTAGTAGAAATGGTTTTAAGTACTTTGTTACTTTTGTGGATGATTATTCTCGTTTAACATGGCTCTATATGCTTCATGACCGCTCTGAATTTTTACATGTTTTTCAATTATTTCATCATGAGGTTACTAATCAATTTAATACATCCCTGAAAATTTTGCGAACAGATAATGCTCTAGAATATACACAGAAATCAATTTCTTTGTTTTGTTCTAATCTTGGCATTATACATCAAACAAGTTGTACTTATACCCCTCAGCAGAATGGTGTGGCCGAGAGAAAATACCGTCACCTTCTAGAAGTTGCTCGTTCACTCTTATTTCATATGAATGTGCCAAAATCATTTTGGAGTGATGCTGTCCTTACCGCATGTTACCTCATAAATCGTATGCCTTCCACTTGTCCTCAATCATCAGTCACCAATCAGTGTTGCATTTCGACAAGCCGTTATTCTCTCTTACCCCACGCGTCTTTGGGTGTGTCTGTTTTGTTCATAACCTACGTTCCGGTTCGATAAACTATCTCCTCGTGCTACTAAATGTATTTTTTTGGGTATTCACGTACAAAGGGATATCGGTGTTATGATCCTACAACTTATACTCAATATGTTAGTGCTGATGTTACTTTTTTCGAGGGCACACCATACTATTCTACTGCGAGGGTAAAGAGTTTTCAACCGACATTGTAGCTGATCCTCCTATTCCACAACAAATCCCCTTAGATTCTGTTAGTCCGTCTCTAGTATCTCCTCCCTTGCGGGTGTATCGGCGCATCTACGGCACCACCGGTCTCCAGCTCTTCAATGCCCTCCAATCAATCTTCCTCCTTGTCTCTTGGTCCAGACGATCTTCCTATTGCCCTTCGCAAAGGTACTCGGTCTTGCACACAAAAATCCTCTTTGGCTTACCCTATTGAGCGTTATGTGTCTCTCTCACATCTTCCTTCTCCATTACATGACTTTGCTCTATCATTACAAACTCACACAATTCCTACTTCTACCACTTTGAGGCTTTGTCTCGCCTTGAGTGGAAGAAAGCTATGGATGTGGAAATGGAAGCTCTAGTCTCTCGCCAAACGTGGTCATTGGTTGATCTTCCCCTTGGGAAAGATGTGGTGAAGTGTCGTTGGGTGTACACTATCAAGTACAATCCGGATGGCTCAATCGAGCGTCTTAAAGCTCGACTCGTTGCTAAAGGTTTTACTCAAACTTATGGAGTGGATTATTTTGAGACTTTTTCCCCTGTGGCACGTCTCAACTCTGTTCGTGTTGTTATTTCTCTTGCTGTGAATTTCGATTGGCCATTATATCAATTAGATGTCAAAAATGCTTTTCTTTATGGTGATTTGTCTGAAGAAGTATATATGGAGCAACCTCCTGGGTATGTTGCTCAGGGGGAGAATCGTAGTAAAGTATGTCGGCTACATAAGGCAATTTATGGGTTGAAACAGTCTCCAAGAGCATGGTTTGAAAAATTCAGTTCGGTGATTTCCAGATGTGGTTTCCACCAATGTTATTCTGATCATTCTATTTTTGTTCGCAAGAAGGAATCAGGGGTAGTCATTCTTGTGGTATATGTGGATGATATAATTGTCTCGGTAGTGATGTGACTGGCATTTTTGAGATTAAGTCCTTTCTTCAGCAGCAATTTCAGATTAAGGACTTGGGAACTCTTAGATATTTTCTGGGAATTGAAGTTTTACGAAGTAAAAAAGGTATTAATTTGTCTCAGCGAAAGTATGTTCTTGATCTTTTGTGCGAGATAGGTACACTAGCTTCCAAGCCAGTTGATACTCTATGGATCCAAATCAAAAGTTTGGAGTTGATGATGGAAAAGAAATTGAAGACAAGCATCAATATCGGCGTCTAGTTGGGAAACTAATTTATCTTCTTGTTACACGTCCCGATATTTCTTTTGCTGTTGGCGTGGTGAGTCAGTTTATGGAGTCACCTAAGAAAGTTCATTGGGATGCTGTATGTCGCATTCTTCGATATCTTAAAAGCTCTCTGGTAAGGGACTCATTTATAAATCTAATGGTTCTTCTACTTTGGTTGGTTATTCTGATGCTGATTGGGCTGGGTCAACATATGATCGACGGTCTACAACTGGGTATTGCACTTTTATTGGTGGTAATTTGGTTACTTGGAGAAGTAAGAAACAAACTACCATTGCCAGGTCTAGTGCAGAGGCTGAATATCGTGCTATGGCACATACTGTGGCTGAATTGTTGTGGTTGAAATCTCTTCTCCAGGAGCTTGGATTTTCTATTAATCAACCTATTGACATGATGTGTGATAATCAAGCAGCCATTTATATTGCTGGGAATCCTGTTTTTCAAGAGCGAACTAAGCATATAGAAGTTGACTGTCACTTTGTTCGTGATGCTGTGAAGCAGAAGTTAGTTGCTACTCCTTACGTTGCCTCTAGAGATCAATTTGCTGATATGTTTACCAAAGCATTATTTCGTCCTGCTTTTGTTGCTGGTTGTTCCAAGCTAGGCATGGGTGACCTATATGCTCCAGCTTGAGGGGGAGTGTTAAGTTACTTTATTAAGTTTCCTTTATTATCAGAGCTTTATTAAGTTTCCTTTATTATCAGAGTTTTATTTCCTTTTTTACTTACATAAGGATATTATTGTTATATACAATTTATATTCAATATAAATACAATGGGTGTAGGGTTTCTGTAATTACAAAAAAACTACAGCCTTCTCTTTCTTTCTTTTACGTTCTCTTTCTCCTCCTTCTCTCTTCCTTCTTTCTCTCTTTCTACTTGCTGCGGGTTCTCTAATCAGTTTTGTGACAGGTGGCAAACCGACTAAGTAACTGTTTTCATGCATCCTTTCAAATTGATTAGTTTCTTTTAACCTTTCTGACATGTAGTAGCATGCTGTCGTTACTATCATTCTGCCCATCATCACATTGCCTAACCCTTATACCTCATATTTCACTTTCACTGTCATTCTCTTGTTGACATTTCAACTACTAGAGACTCCTGCAATGTTTGGCTGTGTACTTTGTGGGTGTAAAAGTTCTCAAGTCTTGTGTATGTTGTGCAAATGTTCTGTGACACTGTGTCACCCTCTCCTCTTGGCATCACTTCTGCTTTCAACCATTCAAAAGGACAACTATGGAGTTATTTGAGTTGCGCAAAATTAATAAAATTCCCTTGGCTGATGGAAGTCACTTATTGTGCAGTTACATGGATAGTTCCGGAGCTAGTGGTGATATTCCGTCAACATTTTCCAAGCTTAAAAATCTTCAAACAGTGTAAGAGCTTCATTCCTCCTTTGATACTAGAAAAACCCATTAATGGAAGAAGTTCTGTGATATGATTTCTCAGGAGAAATGCCTTTTCCGGTTGCAGGTGGGCATCGGATAACAACTTCACTGGCAATATACCAGAATTCATAGGAAATTGGTCGCAGCTTACACAGCTGTAAGGCAATGTATATGTTTGTTTTTCAGACTATGACTGTCTACCTCTCACAACAGTTTGTAGGCCCTGGAAATTGAAATTCAACAAATTATATAGCATTAACTCTATATTATGTTATCATTAAATAGTATCTAATAATTTTTTCCAATTTTTCCTTAATTTTTTTTATAGGATTCTTCAAGGAAATTCTTTCGAAGGTCCAATTCCTTCAACATTTTCTAATTTAACCTCTCTAAAAGACTTGTGAGTGGAGTCATGTACTTTCTGTCTCTATGGTTGTAAAAGCAAACTCACCACAGCCTCAACCAAACTGACAAAGAGTTGACTCCATAATGCAGGAGAATAAGTGATGTAGTTAATGGGAGCTCTTCACTGGAATTCATCAGGAATATGACAAATCTGTCTATTCTGTAAGACAGACTTTCTTTTCCTTTCTTTTTCTCTTATGCCAAATGGGCTTACCCAATTGTTTTCAGGATACTGAGGAATAATCACATCTCAGATTCTCTCCCATCAGATTTTGCAGGATATCAGAGTTTATCTCAGCTGTAAGTTGTTCTTGGTTAGGGATCGACTGAAAATATGCTGAAGCATTTATTAATGTGTCTGTAATTAATTGTCTTCAACCTGGATATGGGTTGTTGCCATTTGCATGCTATACATATTCAGTGACTTAGAAGCAGCATTTGGAGGGATGATTCTGTGACCCTTCACTAATGGTATACAATAGTAGTTACTAAATGAATGGTACTTCTTGATATTCTCTGGTTGGTCATACTCTGGTTAAAGACCATCTTGAGCCCTAATTGATAGTACAATACTGTAAAGGAGCATTTGCCTCCATGATTATTCTATAGACTTCATTTGACAAATATCATATTCATTGGGTATTTAGATTTTCTTTACATGTAATCAGCTCGATTTTCCCAAAGGCATTATCGTTTATTCATAAATGTATAAGTTATTTACTCAATTATACGTATAGTGACTTTGTTGCATCTATATTGGACCAGAGACTTAAGCTTCAACAAGTTAACTGGACAGATTCCAAACTCCCTTTTCAATTTGAGCTCACTCACTTACTTGTAATGTACCCCTTCTGGATAATCATATATATTCCTTTCAATATGTTCTCTTTGTTAATGCTTTACAAATCTCTTTGCTGCATTTCTCAGGTTTCTTGGAAATAATAGTTTGAAAGGCACACTTCCTGAACAGAAAAGTACATCCCTTCTCAACATGTAAGAACACCTGAAAGATCTCCTTTGCCTGATAACCGAAATGATGCTCAAAACTGTCACTGATCAATCAAAAAGAACATGGGTTTATGTACAAGTTTTTAGATGCATTTGTGGAGTTTGAGTGCAATGAGAATGGGTAGTCAGAGTATTCAATTTTCTGTCTTTGGTTGAAAGATCAGAATGAGTATAATATATTCTTCTCCTTTTCACCTTCACAGCTAACTCAGTACTATAAATAGTTCTGGCACAGTCATCTTCTAGTTGGTGCCTGGGAACATGGAGAACATAGTCAACATTTTGTTGTTTGACATATCGCGGATGCTATTTGATACTCAAAGACTTCTACCTTATCGGTTAACTAAATAACATCTTCACTGTGCCATTTTTACAGAGATGTGTCCTACAATAACTTGACGGGAATCTTTCCTTCTTGGGTCAGCAATGACTTACAACTGTATGTGATTTCTGTTATTCAAAGAACGATAATTGATACTTTTTAGTTGTATATCTTATTGTGATATATATTCTTTTGTCCTTTATTAATCATTTCATCACCCTTGAGGGATGCTATATTGTACTTAAAGTCGTTTTCTAGCTAAAGGATGAGCTATAGGTGTTCAAATCTTATGGGGAGACTGACGATCACATTTTTTCTCCTGATGCATTTTGCAGTAATTTGGTTGGCAACAACTTCACATTGGACAACTCTAACAGTAGGTAATTGCCCTGGTGACTTTTTGCTTATAATGCTTGAGTGATCATAGGCAGTAATAATTCAATAGAGAACTGTTACCTGATGTGTCCTCAAATTTGGCTCGAATGCCTACCTCACTTTATACGGAGAATCACCGATCCCTCCCTGCTGGGCAATCTAAATGTTTAAATATGAAATTTGTCTATTGTCATACAAATTTCATTATAGATGCAAGCTAAATTTGTGCTTAACTCACTTTCTTATTTGGTGGCTAAATCTACTGCAAGGAACAAAAATAAATCACTTAAATGACTGTCATCTACAGAACTGTCATATCTAGTGATTTCATATGATTGTTCCTGTTCATATTCCATTGTGGAAGTCTGTAATTTGTATAAACACTGAAGAAACAGTTTCGGCATCTTTAATTCTCATAATTCATGCCCTGGGTAATCAGCAGTTCTGCAAGAATCAGTATTAGTATTCACTAGAAGAGGAATACAGTTCGAACTATGACTTGGAGATGCTATCGCCGTGTCAATGATTGAAAAACTTTTAGCTTTAAATTAGCAATTGCATCATCCATGAAGGACTTTGAATCTTCGGTGGAAGTCATAAAATGTCACGTCAAATGGAAATGCATTTCCAAAATGTGAAGCAGTACATCCCTCATTAAGTGGAGAAATAACAATTGATAATTGGATGGGATAGGATGTGAAATTTTGTGTTGACTATTAGATGATCCTTTGAGTTTAATTCCCCCCACCGCCCCCCATCTATATGACTTGAAGAATCCTATAATCACTGACTTGCTATAGAAGTATCTGCTTTTGATTAACCTATAAGTACATAACTGCCATACTGGTTGACTGAGTAAACTTTTCTACTTTTTTCTTAGCATGCTTCCTTCGGGATTAAACTGTCTTCAACGGAATTTTCCTTGCAATAGTGGGATCGGAATTTGTAAGTGCATGTAATCTTTTCCCCTTTATATGCTTTTCATTATTGAATGCTTCAACAAGAGGAGGACAGGATATCATACAGACAGTTACTTAAGTATTTTGCTTGCTTGCATCCTGATACATGAAGTGAATGGTAACTCTAATGTAGTAGAACATGAAACGTTCAAACTAGTTTCTTCCAGTAAATTAGATTAGGGGAAGTTCAGTGGCACAGAGAAGGAAAAATTGAGGTTCAAGTTGGTATGCTGGGTTTTTCTTTAGAAAAGGGGACAGCTAAGTAGTTATGACGTCCCACTTGATCCATGATTTATGTTTCATCGTTCGTTTCTTTTCTGTTTGTTTCAAGAAGTATATAGACTGATTCTGATTCTTTCTTTTTCTGTTGATTCTTTACGATCAAGATATATTGATCCACTGGTCGGTGTGGCTAAGTAATGAATCCATTATCATTTATCAGTGAAAAGTTTCTTTTGTTTTGTGAGAACCCGGAGTATTACTTCACTATAGTTATATATGATGGAACTCAACATGCTATTTAGAACTTACTCTCTCCATCTGTGAAGGCCCTAAATAATTCAGTCTCTGGTTCAGGGTACAATATTTGCCTCTATGGGTTCCCCTTTATTTTTTTTTTTTTTTAAATTTCCCTAGAAAGGACCTTAATTCATTTCCATCAGGACTTTCGGGTCTCTTAACTAAATTGCGAAAGAACTAATTTATTATCACATTTACAACAGCATGATAAGATGCTATTCGACAGAGTGTTGGAAGCAAATTTTGAAGATAAGCATGTGCCGTTCAGATTTCTAAGTTGAATCGGACTGGAAGTATAGAATGTACAAACTGCATGTGCTGTGGCAGATAATTCTGTCCATTATGTAGATGGAAGTACCTCTCATAAACGCATCATGATCTGCTCTTTTATGCTTGTCATGCAGACTACAATTTTGCAGTTAAATGCGGTGGCCCTCAGATTACTTCATCCAGTAATATTGTGTTTGAGATGGATAATAACACTCTTGGTCCTGCTACCTACTATGTGACCAACACAGAGAGGTGGGCAGTGAGCAATGTTGGTTATTTCACGGGAAACAAAAATCCCGCTTATAAAGCTTCCACTCTTTCCCAGTTCACAAACACTTTAGACTCAGAGCTGTTCCAGACTGCACGGCTCTCTGCTTCATCTCTACGATACTATGGTTTAGGCCTGGAGAATGGAAACTACAATGTCAGTCTCCAGTTTGCTGAAATACAAATCCTGAATACTGGATGGCAAAAACTTGGAAGGCGTCTTTTTGATGTATACATACAGGTAGAGCTGTAATTTGACAGGCTTTTTTTCTTTTTCTTTTTTTAAATTATTTTAACCTGGAAAGTTCACAATCAGCTACCAATGCCTCTTATGCTTATTTCAGGGAAACCTTGTTGTGAAGAATTTCGACATACGAAAAGAGGCAGGTGGTGCCTCTCTTACAGCTGTTCGAAAAGTGTATCAGGCTCAGGTAACAGCTAACTATCTGGAAATACACTTTTTTTGGGCTGGAAAAGGGACTTGCTGTGTACCAAATCAAGCCACATATGGACCTTTGGTTTCAGCCATTAGTGCTGTCCCAGGTACCATGATTAAAACTTTCTCCTATTCCTAGCCCTATCTTTATAAGTTTACTTAATTGGCAGAATTTGTGCAGACTTCATACCCACTGTCAGTAACAATCCCCCAACCAGCAGAAAGGATCATACTGGCTTGATTGTTGGAGTTGCTACGGGAGTTGGTGTGGTTGGCTTGGTGGCTGTCCTCCTGGTTTTCTATCTTGTTCGGAGAAGGAAAATGGCTCGCATGATTGAAGACCAAGGTGAACTCCAATCAGATATTTACGATAGATTCCCCATGATATCTTTCCTATCTGTAATATTGTATGCTGATTATGTTTTTGCATTAGAAGACGAACACCCTTTCTGTGAAGGTAAAAAGAACAAGAAATCTCTATATTGCAATGCCACTGTTCTTGAAAGCTTTTGAGTTCAATGCCCACTGGTGGTAGGATGTGGAATTTCCATGTTTTCTAGTTGAAGTTAAATTTCATGAATGCATTTTCATTTTGCTGGCTGACTAATTTAAGTGGCTATTATGTTTCCAAAACTTATCTGTATGATTGTGTCTTACAGAGTTCCTTGGCATAGATACTAGACCTTACACTTTTGGCTATGCGGAACTAAAGGCTGCTACAGATGACTTCAATCCCAATAAGAAGCTTGGGGAGGGAGGATTTGGCCCTGTTTTTAAGGTTCGTTGTAATTCATTGGATAACACAAAAAAGTAAACGTAGATGCAGTGATGTCATAATTGAATGTTATGGCAGAAGTAAAATGCTTGGCTGTTTGCAAATGCTGATCTTATCTCTATATCCTCCTCAACTATAGCTGATCTGACCTTACCTTGTCATAAGAACTAAATTGATTATTTATCTTTCTGGAAGTTTTTCTTTGAGAAAGAACGGAAAAATGGGACAAACTCATTACTGAAGGGTACCGAAATTATGGTTTCCATGCCTTGGAACAAAAAGAGAAAGGTTTATTTTTTCCGTGTGCTGATGGACCTAACTTCCAGTATTTTCTCAGCCCCGAGAAAAAAAAAAGAAAAAAAAAGAAAAGAAAAGAAAAGAACCTCCTTACTTATGCCATTGTCCTTTTTTAGGCAATCATCCTTTGGCTTTGGAGGATGACTGTAATAGATCCTAAATTACGTCTAGGAAAGAAAGTAATCCAATGAAAAGCATCAACCCAGCCTTGGATAATATAACTAAATGTTGTAATGTGCGGTTTTAAGTAACTAATGAATGGACAATTCTTGGTTATATTTGCTGGGGTCCAGTCTGAATAACATGATATAGGTTGACCGGTCCTTCATTTGTCATCTATATATTAATACACTGTAGTTCTAGAAGATGGGTTCTTTAGCATGCTTGATAGTCCGACTTTAAGTGGAGCTCTCTGATAGTCTAGTAACTGTAGTATACATTGTCATGCTAATCGCATTATTGGTCTTAAAATGGCAGAGGATTTTGTATATTGAAGTACTGACCATATCAATGACAACAGGGAACTCTCAATGATGGGAGAGTGATTGCTGTTAAGCAACTATATGTATCATCCCACCAGGGAAAGAATCAATTTGTGGCAGAGATTGCAACTATATCTGCAGTGCAACACCGCAACCTTGTTAAACTGTATGGATGCTGCATTGATGCAGATAATCGGCTTCTTGTTTATGAGTATCTGGAGAACAAGAGTCTTGACCAGGCAATGTTTGGTAGGTTATAGATTCTTCACATCGATAACGTCTGTTGTCATGTAAATACATATGTAATGCACGGACCATGTAAAAGTTGCAAAACAAGCAGGCAGGACAAAATCAGCAAACTAAAGTTAAGAACAATGCCATGTAAAAACCTTTTCAAATTGCCTTATATTTGATTAGCAGTGATGATTGGACTTATATTGCCTCAACGGTACAGGACAAGGAAGATTGAATCTCGATTGGGCAACACGCTATGATATCTGTCTAGGTATTGCAAGGGGCCTAGCTTATCTTCATGAGGAGTCAAGGCTGAGAATCGTGCATAGGGATGTGAAGGCCAGTAATATTCTGCCGGACTCTGATCTCACACCTAAAATATCAGACTTTGGTTTGGCTAAACTTTATGATGATAATAAGACACATATAAGCACCCGTGTGGCGGGAACCATGTAAGCTCCATGTTCTTCTGTCACATGCACACAGAGCCATATTTATTAGTTCACTGACACATACAGTTGCCGAAACTCTAATTCTGCTTTCCCATTGCTGTTGCAGTGGATATCTTGCTCCCGAGTATGCAATGCGTGGCCACCTTACAGAGAAGGCAGATGTATTTGCGTTTGGTGTAGTGGCTCTAGAGGTTGTCAGTGGAAGGCCAAATTCAGACCCTAGCTTGGAAGAAGAAAAAATATATCTTCTTGAATGGGTACACGCTTGAACATTGTCCCAAATGTTTATTTGGTTAATGGCCATTTAGGAAGGAAACATCAATTTCTTTCTTCCTTCTATTCTTCCCTTTTAATTCTGTCTATGAGGTTGCCTGAATACATCTTTGCCACTTTTCCTCTGCTTCTCAGGCTTGGACCTTGCACGAAACCAACCGTGTTGTTGAGCTGGTTGATTCTAGATTATCAGAGTTCAATGAAAAAGAGGCAAAACGCCTGGTTGCAATAGGGCTACCAATGTCCCGTGTGGTGGCAATGCTCTCCGGAGATATTGAAGTGCTGACCGTGTCCACGAGGCCAGGCTACCTGACTGATTGGAGATTTAATGATACCACTAGCTTCGTGACTGAGAATACAGACATGAGCACAGACAAAAGCATTGTAGACGGTGCAAATCTTTCACCGGTAATTGGTTTCACACCCATGCTTGATGAGATAGTCGGAGAAGGTAGATGAATATGGTTTACCTGGACGGATCTCTGCAACATCCATGTCAGGCTTCATCAGTCACATTTTGTATTGTCGTTATTTACTAGAACATACATATGAATTTCCTATAAAAGATGACTCTCCCTGACAATGATTTTGCTATTATGTAAAAAGTTGTGGAATAAAGCTGTACAAATTGTCAATTTTTCTGGTAAATTTGCAAAGTATCAATTCACAACCCAAGAGAACATTAACAGGGTCACATCCGCAAGTGTCTAGTTAAATTGCGAGTAACTTCTATAATTTCCTTCCGAAACTTGCAAGAATAAGTGCATCATTATTCACATCTTTCTACCAGCTGAGAATCCTCCGATCCAAATCAAACTCATATAAGAAAGAAGAAAGATTTGGGTAAATGCTGAAAAAAGCTCGAATTTTATGAGGAGCATAGACAGCATTTTCTGACAATGCTCAATTGATACTACTATCGATATAAGTTTGCTAATCACACTGTACTCGGTTTCTGCATTGTTTGCTTTTGCCCCTTTCTGGGTCAAATTCATAAATTGGGCACACAATTACAATACACCAATCAAAAGTGACTCGGCGAGTTCTTTGGGCAACTTCTGTGTTCTTTCTCCAATCTCCAAATCACATGCTAAGCTAAATATATAAGGACGACTGTCATCCTGCTTGTTCGCGCGGTGCCTCGATTATCAGCCAATGTACTCCCCAGAGGGAAGGAAAAAACAAGAGGTCGATGCTTTTCCTCTAAAGCATTAACTTATGGAATATATTTAGGGGGAGTAGATATAAACTCATTCTTCACCAGCACTATCCATCTATAAGTTGTCGATGTTAGCTTCAAATTTTTTTCACATGCCATTGTAGCAAATGATAGTAATGTAACATGATAGTGGCAATGATAAATTACTCTTGTTTGCCTCACGAGATGATTACATAGGATGATCTTCCTTTAAAGCGATTTTCTTACTCTGTTCCCTGCATTTCCATTGGTGTGACTCATGAGCAGCTGAAGAAACATGGGAGCAGTGACAATCGATTCTTTTCAAGTCTCTTGCATACCTGCATGAACGAATAATATTTCTCAGCATAAAATTTCATCAACATGGTGCAATTTCCTAGTGAGCTTATTAAACTCATTGCGTTCAGATAAAAAGCAATCAGCGTTGCTTCCTAACATGCATCCGTCAAGCTGTTGCTCCCCCTTCCCCCCTTAGTTGATTTTAGTTTGTTCCATTATTTTATTGTCTTGAGATTCCTTTTCAGTCGAATCATGGTCCCCAGAAGTGCTTTTACGCAGTGGAGTTCGATATCCGGGGGCTGAATGAGTATAATATACCAAATGTTTTCAGGGGTACAAACACTTTCACATATGACGAGACAAAACATATATCCCTTGCCTCTCTTCAAGGAATGCAGGAATGGACAATAATTACTTCTCAAAAACATTCAGGGTACAGGTGATCTCCTAGTTCTGAGATGCAGTATCACTGTCTCGTAGTGATGCAAACATCAATTGTGGAACAAAGCTTCCACCAAGAACTCCTAAAATCTTTTAAATCATTTTGTAAATATCCTTTTCTTTTTCCAGATATCCTGTAGTCAAATAACTTTGATAGAAAATGGACGTAATTTCTCAAACTCTTTAGCTGCCTCAAAGTTTGGAATTGGTATTTTGATGGACAGGCAGGAAGATTGGATGGGCAATTGCTCATGCCGCCATCGCAATGGCCATAAAGAACATACAAGTCAGAATCACAGATTTGGCTCCAGCACCTTGTTGACACCCTTTCCAGGAGGCTGTGTTTACCGATCTTGAAAGTCAGCCACTGTAGTACTTTAGCTGGTACGTCCATGATGAGGTGTGATTAGAATGCACTTTTTCGTCTTGATGCGTTACGATGGAAAGACACTAATGGAGGGGTATGAATGGAGACTTATAAAACCCTCCCAAACACAACCATTGGTATAGTTGGCAATTCATTCGCACCAAATTTTCTCTCTTTTTCCATCAAAGAAGAAAAAGGAATTCCATTTCACTTTTGCAAGAACGATCGGCATTTACACTGTGGAAATTGGGTGTTTTCCTTGTGATTGCATCCAGACTAACATGAGGAAGTGTTGTTCGTATTTCATCAGCAATTCAACGTTCGTTCCGGGGCTATTTGCTGTTTGCGCATCGGAATCAGGTAAGTCGTCTTCCGCCGACTCGAATTCCAACAGCCACAATATTTTTAATCACTAAGACAAGTAGTATACTCCGAGGCTATGCATGAGGATTCGCCATAACTGACTCTTATTCCCATTGATGTTCAGGACTATGAAGTAAGAAGAGATTTCCTAGCTAAAATTCTGGCTGAAATTGGTTTGCACATTCAGATTAAGGCTCAGGGTTCATTCTTTATATTTGCCATAATTCCTGAGGAGTGCCTTCTGTCTGACGAACGCTGCTTTTTGTCACTATATTTATTGCTAATAAGCTGTCTGAAATCCGATATATGTCATTGTCAAAAGGTAAGAGTGCGATTGCAATTTCATGTTGATTGTGTCAAAAAGCTGATAAAAGAGGGTAGGGGTGGTTGCTGTTCCAGGTTGTGGATTCTTCCACTCAAACACACTAGGGTTGGTGCTGATAATTTCTATCATAACAGATGTATCAGGTTCGTGAATAGAGCAGGTGCCTTTGATCGCAGTGAAAGTGTAAAGTGCTAATCTGTCTGAAGCCTGCCAGTTAAGAATTGTAATATTTATGAATATCTCTTTTTTGAAAACCTTCCAAGCATAGAATACATAACGATAGAGCTCTTAACCTTCAGCTTGCTCATGTTAGTGGTAATCAGTCACTATTCCTGTCTGAGCTACAAGCCTACAAGTGCAGCAGTTGGCATCTTAAACTGAATTAAAAGTGCAGCGGCCTCTCGAACTTCATTTAACTTCTTATGGGGTTTCACTTTTTCGTCAGAAAGCAACTTTAACTGTACTAGAAGAGAGACACCAAAGAGCTTGAGTTGCAGATTCAGGCTGGGTCTGAGTGCGTACCACAACAATACATCTAAACAGAATGGCCCATTCACAGATATTATTGGCAACAGAGTTACTCTAGGACTGACGCAATTGCGGGCTGTATTATGGTGGGAAAACCCAAACAACTGTTTGCTTAAGGACTTCCTCTAATGAACTGCAGAGTATGGGTCTTGGAAAACTCCCTAATAACTGTTCTTTATCTGCCAAAAACTTACTATTTTACTCTCCTTATGCAAATTAGCTTCAATTAGACTAGCCCTACAGGACATAGCAGGAAATGTTTAAGACCTCTTAAACCTGGTTTCTAGTAGGTAGATTACAACAGATGGTCAAGCAGAAGATACATGAGGGCATAAGTTCTGATTTGTGTGTTGGTTTTATTTGTGTTTGGCCATGCTTGACATACTGCACTGTTTCTTTAAACCTGAAAGATTATTCCTGTCACTGAGAGAGGAAGCTCAGAAACCTGGCCTGTGTAACTAATCATCTGTCTAATTGGATGGATACTCTTTCAAAATGTTTAGGTCATAATTAGCGAATCGCTTAGTGTGATTTAGTTATGGTTTAGAGGATGAGCCTCACAGGCGCAAACTGCAATTACATTAAATTAAATTAACTAGGTAGATGCAATTAAAGATTTGGTTGATGACGCAAACAAGTTGATAGCTGGACTGTTAAGGTTGAGACTACGTCAACAGAGCAATTAAGCTTTCCTTTCTTTTATTCTCATTCTCATTTCTTTATAACTCCCATTATTATCACGCACGGTTGCGTTGACAACTGAAACATGTGAACTTCAGAAATAATTCAAACCTAAAACAGGTGCCATTACCCATGAGACATACTATTTCATTTGTTTATTTCTTCTAAGAAAATATTTTCCTGCTGAATTTTTATTATAGGCAGGGCTCATCGTTTGGTCATGGCATAGCTTTGGAGCAACACATCTGAGTTTCACTAACTCAATGGATATAAAAAGAAAAACAGAGAGAGGACTCCCTCCTTCTCGCACAGCAAAATGATCAATGATCAATAAACTTTTTACCACAAACAGTGGATCGATACCTTTACTGTGACTGAGTCATGCCGTTTGATCACGATTGAATTTGGTGCGCAGCTCCCTAAAAAACTCGGACTCCGCCTGAATAATGACGAATCAATCGATCCATCCACATTCGGTTTGGTATTAAATTGTCTGGATTCTTGATCCCATTAAACAATCTTGGAACCACGCGGTACGAGGAAAGAACAGGGGAAAAGCTGACATGTCTCTTATATTGTTTGGACCCATTTTTGCTTCACCTGGGAAAAGGATTCTTTCGGATTCTCGTTCTGCGAGCCGCCATCAGGCTTTGGAGGGAGGGAGGATGACCAACGCCACCCACAAACGACGACCATCTCTTTCCAGAGTGAATGCCTTGACGTGGAGGTCGGTATTCTTGATATCCCACGTGCCCACTGAGTTCATACTGGGTTTTGTACAATGTATACGGGCAAATTCTGAAAAGTCCATGGTGAAGTGCAAGTAACGGTCCGTACAGGTTGATAATTTCTCTTTCATCCGCTATTCCTATCATGAATCCAAGTCTTCTTTTGTTTCTTTCAACAGTAACTAGATTCAACCTCAATTAAAATCTTGTTTGTGCATATAAATAAAAAGAAGTTGTCATCCCATTTTGGATGGAAACTAACGAATTATGAAAAATATATATCGCCTATATGATTATTTGTCAAGATGATAATAATACTAATAATCGAAAAAAACAGGCGAGAGACGCAATACTGTGTCCATGAGAGAAAAATCAAAGGATTCTTGTCTACTTTAATTATGTCATGACATTTACGGATCTCCCTATGACTGTTCCCCATCATTGGTCTTTCCTCGTGACTGTTGTCGTACCTTGACTTTTTCATACTCATTGACCCTTATTTTCTTCCTTTAATTTCCTATTCTAGATTCAAAGAAATTTTCAGTCCTTTCACATCTAATTCCAAATAAAGTAGATGTGGATTTGCCACGACTTGGATGGATGAATCTGTCAACTCTAGACGTCCATGTTGATCTTAGAAAATGGGGAATCTTTTCTCTTTGTCTCTTTCTTCCCAATATCTTCTCATATGCCTCTATCGAACCATACAAGGTCACCAAGTCTGATTATTATGCGTTGAATGCCATACATTTTGACAAAACGAAACAGTTCGCTATCATCACAAAGGACGAGACTTTAAACACCACACATGACATTTGGAAAAGTATAATTGTACTTATGCCTATTTAGTTCTAAATTTTTCAATTTTATTAATTAAAATCTAAATCTTTTTGACGATTTATCAATATAATCCATCTAGTCAATTGTGATTTGAAATCATTGATGTGAACATCACTTATCCTTCATGATAAGATCGACACTGACACGGACCTTAATATTTTTTTTTGAATCTTTGTTATTATTTTCTTTTCATTGTTTATTTTTCTATTTTACAGCTTTGGCCAGTGAAGTCGTTAATTGACCATCGTCAATCACAAGTGAGGGTCAACTAGTCTAGTTGAGGGCGTCATGACCCTCGCCTAGATCCAAGCGAGCCCGACAAGGGCGTTGGGCCCTCGCCTATTGGTCAGCAAGGGCATTGGGCCCTTGCCTACACCTCTCCCGGCCCACAATTTAGGAAAAAAAAACAAAGAAAAGAACTATAAAAATGAAAAGAAGAAAAAGAAAAAAAAAGTAATAATTTTTTTTTAAAAATATCTACACCAACACTGATTGTATCATACTATCATGTATGGCAATTGGTGTCCATGTCAGCGATTTCCAACTATGGCCGGATGTATTACATTTGCAAATTATCAACAAGTTTAGGACTCAAGTGCACAAGTTCTAGAAGCCATTGGCTCGCAAGTCGCAGTACTTTTTGTGAAGTAAAGTGACTTTTGGCCCAAATACGGATGCATAACCAGCGACAACATTGCCTAAATCGAGTTTATCAGTATTTCCAATTGCTGATCCTAAAATATGTAATGAGGATTTACTATGTGATTCCGCAATCTTTCGTGCGTGGAGAAGTTTTCAAATGGGTACTCGATCTCTTCTTAATTAGATCTGCAGCTATGCCCGGCAAAAAGAGCTAGTATTCGTTTTTATTTGGTGGTAACAAAAATTTCACTCTTCTAACAGTGAAGAGTCTCATCATTGTGAAACGAGCATGAGACACTTGACCCAGATATAGCTTAGCCAATTTCTCATCCGCGGTCATCGACCAGAATTTTCAAAGGCTGATTTCAAACATTTGTACCGCACGAGAAAGAATTTAGTGAAAGTTAGGCAAACAGGAGGAGCATTTCTGATCTTTATCTCCGTCACCACTTGGCTTTCTCATCAAACTATATCTACGCATATATATACACATATCTGGGAGCGCGGTTGGTCAGACTTGACATGTTGGCTTTCCAGCTCTAAGGCTCTCTCTCTCTCTCTCTCTCTCTCTCTCTCTCTCCTCTCGCTGTGGTTGAACAATGGCAAATTCGAGGGTGATCCTTGCCTTGCATGTAGCAGCTTGCATACTACTTGCAGACGTTGCTCGTGCTCAGAGCCAGAATGCTACGACCGACCCTTCTGAAGGTACAACATAAACCCTCTTCCGCTCTTTTCTCTCCGCGTGTTCGTGTGTGTTTAACGAGTTTGCTGTTCTTAAAGAGTGCGCAAGATCGTGAGCATCCTTCCTGATGATGGTAAATCATCTCCTTCCTACTAAAGTATGATTAGAGTGATTAGGTGACGGCACCGTTATCCTTCCACGAAGGACGGGGTCCTCTTACTTAACTAAGGCAACCCGGATATCAGTTTGCTCCGTTTTGCTTGAAAATTCTTGCTTAGTCCTCGGTGAGATTTGCTGGCATAAAGTAAAGCAAATCCCTAAAAGCGGGGTTCTTTATATATTAAAAAAGATAAAGAAAGAAGTACTTCTGAATGATATTAAATATCTAAGTATGGCTGATCACCTGTACGCTTAGTTATTACTAAATAAAACTTATTAAAAGGATCTATTAAATTATAAATTTGGAAAAAAAAATGCTTACAAGAAACCACGGCTTGAGTGTTCTTCTCATCGCTGGCTAAACAGTAGTCATGTTGGTGTAACTGTATTGTTTATTTAATTTAATGACGGTGCTGATTTGGCAACACAATTTAAATTGTAAGAGATGGACCATTTTTTTGTTGTTGAAAGAGATGGACCATTGGAAGAGCTAAAAGAGTTGTGGTCTCTCGAGCAAGCAACGAGCCGGTGAACTGGAGTTTTTTTATATTTAAATTCACGACATGATATTATTAAGCAATAAGATATTCATGAAATGCCATTTTTGAATGATGGGCTTAACCCCAAAATGGATTGGAAAAAGATACTGAATGTAATTCATTTAATTTATGCATATACAAAGTCTCTTTTATTCTGTTTTCCGTAATAACTTGTACTAAGGGTGCATTTGTTTTAGCAAAGGTATTCTCCTCAACTCCTCACAACTCTACTTGAATACAGAGAATCACAAACCATTTAAGTGCAAGACAATGTGTCAATTGATGTTGAAATATTGCATTGGGGTGGTTATTTTTCATTTTTGAAATTTAATAGATCCTTCTAGTAATATTAATAAATTTTATTTAGAAATAATTTTATCATACCAGTGATTAGCTATATTTGGGTTATTTAATTTCATTTATATATTTATGCATGTATATTAGTAATTTAAAAAACACACTTTGAGGACTTGCTTTCTGCCAGCAAATCCCACCAAGAGAATTTTCAAGGAAACCTGGTAAATAGGTTTCCCGATTGCCTTGGTTAAGTGTGGAGATCTTGATGTCTCTTACGGAAGAATAATAGTGCTATCACATAATCACTGTCCAATGGAGACTAAACCCCTTTCCTCTTTAAAACATTTCGCGAACTTATCATTACTTCGCTTTATTATCCGGAAAGCATTATGTTATGGGATTGCAACGACGTTTGCGGTCCCACTTTCACCTTCACTTTTATTTGACGGCTTGTTGTATAATCAAAAAAGCAAAATTGATTCCCTTAAAAACATGTTTGGGAATTGTGAAGACGCTTCTCCATATGAGCGGCTGTCCCCGTTTGTACAATTCAACTGGATGGACAGCATGTGAATACCTGTATTCTTACTTGCACTTAATTGTCTAAACCATTCTCCATTTACTTAAGGAAAGAATCATATACCAATGCATTTAGTTTGAGCATGAAGCTAAACAAAGTCTGAGTCGATGACGGTTATGTGAATGTAGTGGCGATTCTGAACTCGATATGGTCGACATGGAGACTCACATCACAGGCGCCAACATGGAACATAAGTGGAGAGCCATGCAGCGGAGCTGCGATTGATGCCTCCGTTTCCTTCGATGATTACAATCCTTTCATCATATGCGACTGCTCCTTCAGCAGTTCCACCACTTGCCACATTACACAGCTGTACGTATCGACACTATCTCACCCACCATATGTACGTCTCATCTCATGACCGGGTGGTTTTTCTTTGGTTGCAGCAAGGTTTATGCAATGAGCGTTGACGGTCCTATCCCTGATGAGTTGTGGAACTTGACTTACCTCTTCAATCTGTATGTATTAGTCCCGTTCCACTTCTTCCTTCTTTTCCAGTAGTTTCTCATTTCACTGGAGTTTTCATGGTGTGCCACGTGTCATGCCTTATAATTAAGCAACACTCAGTTCGAGCTTGTCCACGCAACACTCACATGCTCTCATTTGCTGAAGCTTTATATTGATTTTACTCACCAAGGTTTCAAAATCTTACGTAGTTTTCCATTGTTCTGATGGTATTATGTACTTTATACAGGAACTTGGGCCAAAATCTCTTGACTGGTTCCCTATCTCCATCCATTGGCAACCTAACTCGCATGCAATATCTGTAAGCACAACTCAATTCTAGTTTCAAAATTTATACGGGTTCTCTGCTCCTTTTTTTAATAGTTTTCTTTCTTTCCTGATGCTTACTCTGCTGATTTACTTCAGGAGTCTGGGCATCAATGCATTGTCAGGGGAGCTCCCACTGCAGCTTGGGCAACTTACAGAGCTATTGATATTGTAAGTAACAGTTCCAGAACAGGATTTGTAATGTAAAGCAGAAGGATTCAACTGAATTAGGTGTATCGGATGTTCAGACAAATGTTCAATGAAATTTGACATGCAAGTTTAATATTGTAGGTCCTTTAGCACCAATAACTTCAATGGCTCTCTGCCATCTGAGCTTGGAAATCTGTCCAAATTGCAGCAACTGTAAGTCCTGCCCGCTTAACATTCTTAAACATGGATTTTTCCTTTTAAAATATTTGCAGGTATTGGAGTTTGGCGTGGGCCAGTTTTGTCAAAATAGGTGGCAAACGGACTAAGTAAATTTTTTCGTGCATCCTTTCAAATCGATTAGTTTCTTTTAACCTTTCTGACTTGCAGTAGCATGTTGTTGTTACTATCATTCTGCCCATCATTAAATACCCTAACCCTTTTACCTCATTTTGCTTTCACTGTCATCCTCTTGTTGGCATTTCAACTACTAGAGACTCCCACAATGTTTGGCTGTGTACTTTCTGGGTGTAAACCTTCTCAACTCTCGTGGATGTTGTGCAAATGTTCCGTGACACTTTGTCACCCTCTCCTCTTGGCATCACTTCTGCTTTCAACTTTTTAAAAGGACAAACTATAGATTTATTGGAGTTGCGTTATATTAATAAAATGCCTTTGGCTCTTACCAAAAAAATAAAATAAAATGCCTTTGGCTGATGGAAATCACTTACTGTACAGTTACATGGATAGTTCCGGAGTCAGTGGTGAGATTCCATCAACATTTTCCAAGCTTAAAAATCTTAATACAGTGTAAGAGCTTCATTCCTCCTTTGATACTAGAAAAAGACTACTAACAGGAAAAGCTTTGTGATATGATTTCTCAGGAGAAATACCTTTTCTGGTTGCAGGTGGGCATCAGATAACAACTTCACTGGCAATATACCAGAATTCATAGGAAATTGGTCGCAGCTTACACAGCTGTAAGGCAATATATATGTTTGTTTTTTAATCTAACCATGCCTAGGACTATGAATGTCTACCTTTCACAACAGTTTGTAGGCTCTGGAAATTGAAATTCGACAAATTCTATAGCATTAATTCTGTATTATGTTATCATTATACAGTACGTGATAAATTTGTCCAACTTTTTCTCAATTTGTTTTGTTTATAGGTTTCTCCAAGGAAATTCTTTCGAAGGTTCAATTCCTTCGACATTTTCCAATTTAACCGCTTTGAAAGACTTGTGAGTGGGCCATGTAACTTCTGTTTCTGTGCTTGTGAAAAATAGCCTTGAACAAACTGACAATGAGTTGAGTACATAATGCAGGAGAATAAGTGATGTATCTAATGTGAGCTCTTCACTGGAATTCATCAGGAATATGAAGAATCTGACTATTCTGTAAGACATTGTGATTCCGGAGCATGTAGCAGGCTTTCTTTTCCTTTCTTTTTCTCTTTTGGCCCGTATGAATGGGCTTACTCAATTGTTTCCAGGGTACTGAGGAATAACAATATCTCAGATTCGCTCCCATCAGATTTTTCAGGATACCAGAGTTTATCTCAGCTGTAAGTCGTTGTTTCGGTTGAGATTGATTGAAAATATGCTGAAGTGTGGTTGTCTTTCATTGTCATCAACCTGGATATTGTTGTTGCCATTTGCATTCTGAATATATATTCAGTGACTCAGAAGCAATATTTGAAAGGGATGAATAAGTCACCCTTAATTAATGGTTTATAATAGTAGTTACTAAATGATATGTACTTACTTAATATCATCTGGATGATCTGTTTTAATTAAAGACCATCTTGTGCCCTCATTCATAGTACAGTACTTCAAAGGAGCATTTGCCTCCACAATTCTTCCCTAACTTCAATTGACAAGATGTTATATTTATTGGGTATTGTGATGTTTTTCACATGTAATCAGCTTGATCTTCCTGAAGGCATATTTTTTATTTTTTATTTTTAATTCAAACTTCTGTATCTTGTTTACTCAATTCATTCATATAGTAACTTTGTTGCGTCTATAATGGACCAGGGACTTAAGCTTCAACAAGTTAACGGGACAGATTCCAGACTCTCTTTTCAATTTGAGCTCACTCACTTACTTGTAATGCACCTGTTCTGGATTTCATACGTGTTCCTACAAATATGTTCTCTTTGTTAATGCTTTGCAAATCTCTTTTGCTTCATTTCTCAGGTTTCTTGGAAACAATAGTTTGAATGGCACACTGCCCGAACAGAAAAGTGCATCCCTTCGTAACATGTAAGAAACACCTGAAAGATCTCCATTGCATAATAACCATAATGATGCTCACAACTGTCACTGATCCATTGAGAAGAGCATGAAGTTACGCACAAGTTTTTCTGGGCACTTATGGAGTTTGAATGCAAAGAGGATGTGCAGTCAAAATATTCCATGTTCCGTCATAGGTTGAAGGTTCATAAAGAGGATATAGCTATTTAAATAGATTTTCTCCTTTGCCCTTGATAGCTAACTCAGTACTAAATATAGTTTCTTTCAGAGTCATCTATTTTGCGCCTGTGAACATGGAGAATACAGTCAACCTTTTGTTGTTTGACATATCACAGCATGCTACTTGATACTGATAGACGATTAACCAACCCCATTGGTTAACTAAATGACATCTCTCCTGTGCCATTTTTGCAGAGACGTTTCATACAATAACTTGATGGGAAGCATTCCTTCTTGGGTCAGCAATGATTTACAACTGTATGTATTTCTGCCATTTGAAAAAGATAATTGATACTTTTAGTTAGATATCTTAAGTGAGGACTCTTCTTTTGCACTTTGTCAATCTTTTGTTGCTCAAGTGGTGCTATATAGTACTTGAAGTCTTTTTCTAGCTACAGGATGAGCTGTAAATGTCCCAACTTATCGAGAGACTTACGATCACAACTTTTTTCACAATGCATTTTGCAGTAATCTGGTTGGCAACAACTTTACATTGGACAACTCTAACACTAGGTAAATGCCCTAGCGATTTTTTGCTTATGATGCTTGAGTGATCATAAACAGTAATCAATTCAATTGAAAAAGGTTAGCTGATGTGTCCTCATATCTGTCTTGAATGCCTACCTCACTTTACGAGGAAAATCACCAACCCCACCACCCTGCTGGGCATTCTGGATGTTAATATATCAAATTTGTCCTTTGTCATATTAATTCTATTAATTGAGATCAGACACATGCTGAATTTACATTAAGACTGACTCACAGTTGATTGCTGAGTTTTCTGCTTGGAACAAGTAAATCATTTAAACACTGCCTAAAAAAGAACTGTCATAGGTAGTGACTTTCATATGATTGTCCTCATTCATATGCCATTGTGGATGTCAGTTATTTGAAAACTGATACGTTAGTTTTACCGTCTTTTAATCCTCGTAATTGATGCAGTGGAGAATCAGCAATCCTGCAAAACTCAGTATTAGCGTTCACTAGAAAAGCATGCAGTTTGAACTATGACTTGGAGATGCTATCACCGCTTCAATGATTTAAGAAGTTTTAGCATTTAGTTAGCAATTGAATCTTCCATGAAGATATCTTGAATGTTTCAGTGAAAGTCATAAAAAAGAAAAGGAATTTTCCTTGCTGTAGAAGTATCTGCTCTTGATTTACTCATAAGTTCAAACTGCCATACAAGTCAACTGAGTAAAATTTTCTCCTTTTATCTTAGCCTTCTTCCTTCAGGATTAAACTGTCTTCAACGGAATTTTCCTTGCAATACGGGGAATGGAATCTGTAAGTCCATGTAACCTTTTCCCCATAATACGTTTCCTTTTGCTGAATGCCTCGACAAGAGGAGGACAGGAGATTGAGTTTCCAGTTACCTTAGATATTCTACGTGCTTGCATCCTGATGCGTGAAGTGAATGGTAACTTCAAATGTAGTAGAAGACAGAATGGTCGAACTAGTTTCTTCCAGTAAGTTAGATTAGGGGTGGTAGTTCAGCGGGAGAGAGGAAAAATTAAGGTTCAAGTTATTATGCTAGGTTATTTTCTTAGAAAGGGGACAGCTATGTAGTTTTGATGTCTCGTTGTCAGCTCTTGCCACAGACAGAGATATAAGGCAGGCCGCTTAATGTTCAATAATTGCCTCTCTAGGCTTCCCCTTTATCTGTGATATTTCCCTCGAAAGGCCCTTACTTCATTTTCGTTAGTACTTTGTGGGGTCTCCTCACTAGATTGTGAGAGAACTAATTTATTATTACATTTACAACTGTATATTATGATGCTATGCGACAGACTGTAGGAAGTAAGTTTTGAAGATAAGCATGCGCCATTCATATATATAGTTAAATCGGGCTGATCATGAAAATTTAATATGTACAGAGTGCATGTCCTTTGGCAGATAATTCTTGTCCATTATGTTACAAAAGCACCTTTCACAAACTCATCACGATCTGCTCTTTTATGTTTGCCATGCAGATTATAATTTTGCAGTAAAATGCGGTGGCCCTCAGATTACTTCGTCCAGTGATATTGTGTATGAGAGGGATAATACCAGTTTTGGTCCTGCTACCTACTACGTGACCGACTCAGAGAGGTGGGCAGTGAGCAATGTTGGTTATTTCACGGGAAGCAACAATCCCACCTATAATGCTTCCTCGCTATCCCAGTTCACCAACACTTTAGACTCAGAACTGTTCCAGACTGCTCGGGTTTCTGCTTCATCTCTACGATACTATGGATTAGGACTGGAGAATGGAAACTATAATGTCACCCTCCAGTTTGCTGAAATACAAATCCAGAATACTGAATGGAAACGTCTTGGGAGGCGTCTTTTTGATATATACATACAGGTAGGGCCATGCTTTACTGGGCTTCTTGTTTTACTAAGAAAGGTCATGGTCAATTGCCAATGCCATTTGTGCTTATTTCAGGGAAACCTCGTTGTAAAGGATTTCGACATACGGAAAGAGGCAGATGGTGCCTCTTTTACAGCTGTCCCAAAAATGTATCAGGCTCGGGTAACAGCAAACTATCTTGAAATACACTTCTTTTGGGCTGGAAAAGGGACTTGTTGTGTACCAAATCAAGCGACATATGGACCGCTAATTTCAGCCATTAGTGCTGTCCCAGGTACTATGATAAAAACCTGCTCATGCTCCCAGCACCACTTTTTAAAACATTACTAAATTGGCAGACTTTGTGCAGACTTTATACCCACTGTGAGTAACAAATCCCCAACCCCAACCCGCAAAAAGGATCACACTGGCTTGATAGTTGGAGTTGCTACTGGAGTTGGAGTGGTCGGTCTGGTGGCTGTTCTCCTGGTGTTCTATGTTGTTCAGAGAAGGAGAATGGCACGCATGATTGAAGATCAAGGTAAACCACACTATATGAAGTTTCCGATATCTTCCCCATGATAATTTCCTATCTGTAATCTTATGTGCTAATTATGTTTTTGGATAAAAGATGAAAACAATGTTCTGCAGAGGTAAAAAGAATGAGAAATCTCCATATCGAAATGCTGCTGTTATTAAGAGCTTTTGAGCTCATTGCCCACTGGTGGTTGGAAGTGAAATTTCCATGTTTTTTAGTTGAAGCTAAATTTCATGAATGCATTTTGATTTTGCTGGATGACTAATTAAGCGGCTAATATATTTCCAAAAGGTCAAAAATTAAGTGACAAAAGGTTGCAAAATATTCTAATAGCAGGAATCTTATCTGCATTATTGTGTCTTACAGAGTTCCTTGGCATGGATGCTAGACCTTACACTTTCAGCTATGCAGAACTAAAGGCTGCTACAGATGACTTCAATCCCAATAACAAACTTGGGGAGGGAGGATTCGGCCCTGTTTTCAAGGTTTGTTGTAATGCATTAGATAACACAAAAGAGTAGATGTCGATGGATTGGTGTCGCAATTAAATGTCGGCAGAATTGAGGTGCTTGGCTCCTTGCAAAAGCTGATCTTATCACTATTGCTTCTTCAGCTATAGCTGATGTGATCTTAGCTTGTCATAAGAACTAAGTCGATGGATGATCTTTCTGAAAGTGTTTCTTGGAGAAAGAATAAAAAAAGAGAAGAGAAACGCATCGGTAAAGGAACAGCGATTACGGTTTCCGTACCTTGGGCCAAAAAGAAAAAGACTATGGTTTTCGTGTGCTGGTTGACCGAACGTCTGATATTTTATCTGCCTTGAAAAGAAAAGCCCTTCTTCGCTTATTGCTTTTTCATTCTTTAGGAGATCATCCTTTGGCTTTGGAGGATGACTGTAATAGATCCTAAATTATGTCCAGGAAAGAAAGAAGTTCAACGGAGGCCATCCAAATATCCGTGGATAGTATAACAAATTGTTGATTACGTAAGGTTTGAAGTGAGTAATGAATGGGCAATTTTCTTGGTTATGTTTGCTAGGTCCAGATTAAGTAACATAAATTAGGTTGACCATCCTTCATTTGTTATCTATATGCTAATACAGTGTAGTTCTGGAAGATGAATGGCATTTCTTGGTAGTCAGACTTAAGTGGAGCTTCCGGATAGTCTAGGAACTGGAGTATACATTATCATGCCGATCGCATTATTGGTCTCAAAATGGCTTAAGCATTTTTATTTTTTTTATTGAAGTACTGACCATATCAGTGACATTAGGGAACACTTGATGATGGGAGAGTGATTGCTGTTAAGCGACTATCTGTAACATCCCATCAGGGAAAGAATCAATTCGTGACAGAGATTGCCACTATATCTGCTGTGCAACACCGCAACCTTGTTAAATTGTATGGATGCTGCATTGATGCTGATAATCGGCTTCTTGTATATGAGTATCTAGAAAACAAGAGTCTTGATCAGGCAATGTTTGGTAGGTGACAGAATATTCACCTCAATTATGTCTTTCGTCATGTAAAAAGTGAAGCCTGGACTTATGATATAGTGCCTCCATGGTGCAGGGCAAAGGACCTTGAATCTTGATTGGGCGACACGGTTCGATATTTGTCTGGGTATTGCAAGGGGCCTAGCTTATCTTCATGAGGAGTCAAGGTTGAGAATCGTGCATAGGGATGTGAAGGCCAGTAATATTCTGCTGGACTCTGAGCTCACACCTAAAATATCAGACTTCGGTTTGGCTAAACTTTATGATGATAAGAAGACCCATATAAGCACCCGTGTCGCGGGAACCATGTAAGCTCCATGTTCTTTTGTCATATGCAAACAGAGCCATATGCATTAGTACATTGACGGCTACAATTGCTAAGAATCTAATTCTGCTTTCTCATTGCTTTTGTAGTGGATATCTTGCTCCCGAGTATGCAATGCGTGGCCACCTCACAGAGAAGGCAGATGTGTTTGCGTTTGGCGTGGTGGCTCTAGAGGTTGTTAGCGGAAGGTCAAATTCAGACCCTAGCTTGGAAGAAGAAAAAATATATCTCCTTGAATGGGTACGCGCTTGAATATTCTGCCACTTGTTCAGTTGTTTTATGGCCATTTAAGAAGGAAACATCATTATCCTTCTTCCTATCATTCTTCCCTGTTAATTCTATCTAGGAGGTTGCCTGATTACATCCTTGCCACTTTTTGTTCCTGCTTCTCAGGCTTGGAACCTGCACGAAACCAACCGTGTTATTGAGCTGGTTGATTCTAGATTATCAGAGTTCAATGAAGAAGAGGCAAAACGCATGGTTGCAATAGCGCTCTTGTGCACTCAAACATCACCAGCGCCGAGACCCCCAATGTCCCGTGTGGTGGCAATGCTCTCTGGAGATATTGAAGTGGCGACCGTGTCCACGAGGCCAGGCTACTTGACTGATTGGAGATTCAATGATACCACTAGCTCCTTGGCTGAGACTACTGATAAGAGCACAGACAAGAGCCCTTACAACTCCCCATTCGCTGCAAGCACTATTGGAACTGCAAATTTTTCACCGGAGATTACCACGACACCCATGCTTGATGAGATAATCGGAGATGGTAGATGAACATGGTTTACCTGAATGGATCTCTGTTGCATCCATATCAGGCTTTATCGGTTGATTACGCCAACATTATGTACTGTAATTAATTAATTGTACGTATAGATGAATTTCCTCTAGATGATGGCTCTCCCTGTCAATCATTTTTGCTATTATGTAATCTAAAGCTGTACGAATCAAGATTTGTAAGATTTATGGCTCCATAACATCCTAAGCTATTATTTCCATAAAAATACGCAACTCAACGACTTAAAAATCATATTTCTCCGTACAAATCTCCAATAATTTTGAATTTCAAGCCCTAATTCTGAAAATACTATAATTGGAAGAACGAAGAGTGTGAATGTTAACCGGATGTTGCGCAATAGAGTCAGGTTGACTTGGCCAGGCGCATGCGACGTGCACACGCCAAACCGTTTTTCACTTCTTCTTCCTCTTTTTTCTTTTTACCTTTCTCTCTCTCTTCCTTTTTCTTTTTTTTTAATCTCCCGTCTGCTTCGGGCTCTCTTTTCGACCCTCTTTCCTTTTTTCCAAAATAAAAATGGGTCCCACCACTTGTTGAGAAGTCAAATATTAAACAAAGGCTAATTACAAAATTTGTACAAAGCTCGAGACTTCATTGAAAGTAAGGCAAAGTGGAGGGGCCATTTCTGATCTTTTTCTCAGATGCCACTGCCCTTGGCTTTCTCATCAAATTATATCTACTCATATGTACACATATGTGGCTCTCCAGCTCTAAGGATCTCTCCCTCTGTCTCTCTCTCTCTCTGGTTGAACTATGGCAAATTTGAGGGTGATCTTGGCCTTGCATGTAGCAGTGCACATACTACTTGCAGATGTCACTCGTGCTCAGAATCAGACTCCAGCTGCAACTGACCCTTCTGAAGGTCCAAACAAACCCTCTTCCTCTCTCTCTGCATGTTTGTGTGTTTAATGAGCTTTTTTTTTTTCTTAAGATAGCACTAGACAATGTCCTCTTATTTGACCACGGCAACCGCGTAACCAATTTACCACGTTTGCTTAAAAATTCTTGCTTAGTGCACTATTTTTTCAATTTTATGATGGTGCTATCTTAACGGCATATTTGAATTGTAAGAGATGGACCATTGGAAGAGCCAAAGAGTTTGTGGTTTCTTTAGGAAGCAACAACAAAACATTGAACTGATTTTTTATTTATTTATTTACAAATCCATAGCATGGTATTATTAAGCGATAAGATATTCATGAGATGCCGATTTTAAATGTGGATGTAGCCACCAAAATAGAAGGGAAAAAGATAGTGCATATAATTCATTAACTTCTACGTCTGCATCTCTATTCTATTATGTTTTCCATACTAACTAGTACTAATTATCGTTTTATTTTCAAGAAAAATACCACACTGACTTTTTAACTATATGGATTAGCATAAGATCGTGTATTATGTAGTTATATACGTATGCTCATTCACAAATTTACTTCAATTTCTGTAATTCATTTTGGCCCCTAATGCATTTTTTTTTGTACAACATTCGATTAAGTAGATAATAATCTCATCTACTGATATTACACTATATGTTATGATCATTTTGCTATTTCATATAATGTTATGTATATTGTATTTTTTCCATGGTTGTTTTGCATTTTGATTTTGCCGAAACCTTGAATTAAGGTCTTCAACTCTTACCACAACTTAACTTAAATATAAAGAAACGATAACCATATAAATGCACAATGATATGTCAATTAAACTTGAAATACAACATTGTGGTGTTTTTTTGCCCTTTTGAAATTTAATACATCCTTCTAACAATATTAATAAATTTTATTTAGTAATAATTTTTTCATACCAGTGATTAGCTTTATTTGGGTATTTAATTTCATTCATAGATATACCCCCTTGGAGGATTTGCTTTCTTCCCACCGCGTCATCATCCCATTCCGCATGCATTTTATTGCTTATATTTTTGGTCGAAGAACACAGATTGAAACAAATTAAAAATCATATTTCCTCTGTCTTCCTTCAAACCACCGCTCCGGCCTCTCATCTCCCCGTTCCGCCGCAACCTCCATCCACGAGCCCTTACGCCGCCGTGGTCGTCGCGCCAGCGGTGAGCTGAGTTCCCCCCCACCGCCGGAGCCCAATCACAGGGGAAGACGAAGCCGAAGACGAATAGAGGAAGTCGTCTTCTGGTGACCAGATGCGTCGGTCAACTTTATGGGTCAACTTTATATTTTATTTTTTTCCCCTATTCTGGTGACGAGATGCGCTACAAAATGGGAGGGCCTTAGCATTCAAGTTTCTGGGCTTCTTTCTTTGTCCCCAGCTTCCACAGGTTTCCATAACCCAGCTTCTACAAATCTCCCAAAAATCGAGTTGTTTGCGGCCATGTCTTCCTACCTTTTGGCCAAAAGGGCAAGCCAAGAGACCGACTAAAAGGACTGGCCAAGAGACTCACTGCCCCTTCTTTGTCTCAAAGATATTTCCCCAAATATTTTTGTCAAGAGATTTCTATTCTTTTCCTTATTTTTTCCCCAGATTTTTGGGCATTTGCTCAAGGCCAAAAAGGGGTCAAGATGGCCATAAAGACGACTAAGATGAAGGACCATTTCCGGCGAAGGCAAAGCTGACAATGAAGACGGCGGTGGGGGTGGGTCGGGTTTGGACGCGCAGCAGTGTCGGTCGAGATGGGCGCCGGCGGGGGACGCTCGGAGGTCAGGCTCGGACGTGGCCTGTGGCTGGAGAAGAGAAGGATAAAGAGAGTCACTTGGTCTGAGTAGATTTTCAATTTTTTGCGATTCCACGTCAGATTATTACATGTCAAGTGGTGATTGGATAAAATAAAAGGTATATGCCACGGAAGATGATGACGTCGTGATGGGAAGAAATCAGTGAATATTTTCTTGAGGGGGATGTCATCTTACTAAAAAAAATCCAAACTTCAATGTCAATTCTCGAATGTACTCTCTTTTCATGTCCGGACAGAGAATCCTCTTCAAAACGTCTTGATGATATTTTTTCCTAACCTTTCGCCAACATATCATTACCTCACTTTATTATCTAGAAGCTGACTATAAGGATGTCGGTGGTTCTTCTTTCACCTTCTTATGTTGATTCAGTTTATATGGAACTCACTTTTATTTTAGTGATTTGTAGTATAATCTTTACTCTTAAAATATTGACTAGCAACGTAGCAAAAATGATTTCCTTAAGATCAAATGTCTGGGAAATGCACAAATACTACTCCATATGAAGCGGCTGTCCTCCTTTATACAATTCAACTGGATGGACAACATGCGAATACCCATATTATAAATTGCACTTAATTGTCTAAATCACTCTCCATTTACTTAAGGTAAGAATCATGCACCAATGCATTTAGTTTGAGCATGAAGCTGAACAGGTGTGAGTCGATGATGGTTATGTGAATGTAGTGGCGATTCTGAACTTGATATGGTCAACATGGGGACTCGCACAGACGCCAACATGGAACGTAAGTGGAGAGCCATGCAGCAGAGCTGCGATCGACCCCTCCGTTTCCTTGGATGACTACAATCTTTTCATCATATATGCGACTGCTCCTTCAGCAATTCCACTACTTGCCACATTACACAGCTGTACGTATCGACTATCATGCCCACCATGTGCGTGTCTCTTCTCATGACCGGGTGGTTTTTCTTTGGTTGCAGCAAGGTTTATGCAATGAGCGTTGCCGGTCCTATCTCTGACGAGTTGTGGAAGTTGACTTACCTCTTCAATCAGTATGTAATGGTCCCATTCCACTTCTTCTGTCTTTTCCAGTAGTTTCTCATTTCACTGGAGTTTTCATGGTGTGTCATGTGTCATGCCTTATAATTAAGCAACACTCAGTTCGAGCTTGTCTACGCAACACTCACATGCTCTCATTTGCTGAAGCTCCATATTGATTTTACTCACCAAGGTTTCAAAATCTTACGTAGTTTTCCATCGTTCTGATGGTATTATGTAATTTATACAGGAAATTGGCCCAAAATCTCTTGACCAGTTCCTTATCTCCATCCATTGGCAACCTAACTTGCATGCAGTATCTGTGAGCACAACTCAATTCTAGTTTCAAAATTTATACGAGTTTTCTGCTCCTTTTTTTTAGCATTTTTCTTTCTTTCCTGATGCCTACTCCTGCTGATTTACTTCAGGAGTCTGGGCATCAATGCATTATCAAGGGAGCTTCCACTGCAACTTGGGCAACTTACAGAGCTATTGGCATTGTAAGTAACAGTACCAGAGAAAGATCTGTAATGTCAAGCAGAAGGATCAACTGCATTAGGTCCACTGGATGTTCAAACTACTTTTCAATGAAAATTGGCTTGCAAAAAGATATAAAAGACGGTGGATCTGACGACTAGTTTAATGTTGTAGGTCCTTTACCACCAATAACTTCAGTGGTTCTCTGCCATCTGAGCTTGGAAATCTGACCAAATTAGAGCAACTGCAAGTCCTACCTGGTTTACATTCTTATCATGGATTTTTCCTTTTTAAATATTTGCAGGTAATGGAGTCTGGCAAAGGCCAGTTTTAAGTGACCCTTCATTAATGGTTTATAACAGTAGTAACTAAATGAATAGTACTTGATGTTATCTGGTTGGTCATACTTTGGTTAAAGACCATCTTGAGCCCTAATTAATGGTACAGTACTGCAAAGGAGCATTTGCCTCCACGATTCTTCTATAGACTTCATTTGACAAATATTATATTCATTGGGTATCTAGATGTTTTTTACATGTAATCAGCTCAATTTTCCCAAAGGCATTATGTTTTATTCAAACATTTATATGTTATTTACTCGATTTATACATATAGTAACTTTGTTGCATCTATATTGGACCAGGGACTTATTAACTGGACAGATTCCAAACTCCCTTTTCAATTTGAGCTCACTCACTTACTTGTAATGTACCTCTTCTGGATAATCATAAATGTTCCTTTCAATATGTTCTCTTTGTTAATGCTCTGCAAATCTCTTTGCTTCATTTCTCAGGTTTCTTGGAAATAATAGTTTGAATGGCACACTTCCTGAACAGAAAAGTGCATACCTTCATAACGTGTAAGAACACCTGAAAGATCTCCTTTGCCTGATAGCCATAATGATGCTCACAACTGTCACTGATCAGTTGAAAAGAACATGGGGGATTATGTACATTTTTTTAGGGGCACTCTTGGAGTTTGAATGCAACAAGAATGTGTGGTCAAAGTATTCTATTTTCTGTCTTTGGTTGAAGGTCAGAATGAGGATTACTCAGTACTATAAATAGTTCTGGCAAGGTCTTCTATTTGGTGCCTGGGAACATGGATAAGATGGTCAACCTTTTGTTGTTTGACATATCACAGGATGCTATTGGATACTCAAAGACTCCTACCATATTGGTTAACTAACTCAGTAACATCTTCAATGTGCAAATTTTACAGAGATGTATCATACAATAACTTGATCGGAAGCTTTCCTTCTTGGGTCAGCAAAGGTTTACAACTGTATGTGATTTCTCATATGGTTGCTAAATCTACCACAAGGAACGAATATAAATCACTTAAATGACTGTCATCAACGGAACTGTCATAGCTAGCGATTTCATATGATTGTTCTCATTCATATTCCATTGTGGATGTCAGTAATCTGTATAAATACTGAAGCTACAGTTTCACCATCTTTAATTCTCATAATTCATGCCTGGGTAATCAGCAATTCTGCGAGACTCAGTATTAGTATTCACTAGAAAAGGCATACAGTTCGAACTATGACTTGGAGATGCTATCACTGTGTCAATGATTGAAAATTTTTTAGCATTTAAATAGCAATTGCATCATCCATGAAGGACTTGAATGTTCGATCAAAGTCATAAAATGTCGTGTCAAGGGAAAATGCATTTCCAAAATGTGAAGCAGTACAACCCTCATAGTGGGGAAATGAGAATTGATCATTGGATGGGATAGGATGTGCAGGTTCATGATGACTAAAAGATGATCCTTTGAGTTTAATTCCAAAAAACAGATGTGTCTATATGACTAGAAGAATCCTTTTATACCCTTCGGTCATACAGCCAGTGACTTGCTATAGAAGTATCTGCTTTTGATTAGCCTATAAGTACATAACTGCCATACTAGTCGACTGAGTAAACTTTTCTACTTATGTCTTAGTGTACTTCCTTCAGGATTAAACTGTCTTTAATGGAATTTTCCTTGCAATCGCGGGACTGGAATCTGTAAGTGCATGTACTCTTTTCCCCTTTATATGCTTTTCATTGTTGAATGCTTCAACAAGAGGAGGACAGGAAATCATATATACAGTGACTTAAGTATTATGCTTGCTTGCATCCTGATACGTGAAGTGAATGGTAACTTTAATTTAGTAGAACATGGAATGGTCAAACTAGTTTCTTCCCGTAGTTAGATTAGGAGTAGTTCAGTGGCACAGAGGAGGAAAAATTGAAGTTCAAGTTGGTATGCTAGGTTTTTCTTTAGAAAAGGGGACAGCTAAGTAGTTATGATGTCCCATTTGATCCATGATTTATGTTTCATCTTTGGTTTCTTTATGGTTTGTTTCGAGAAGTATATAGACTGATTCTGTTTCTTTCTTTTCCTGTTGATTCTTCCCAATTGAGATATATGGATCCATCGGTCTGTGTGGCTAAGTAATGAATCCATCATCGTTTCATTGGGGAAAAGCCATCTAATTCTCAACAATGTCTTTGTCATTTGATCCAATAACCTTATAGTTTTTCAAAAACTCACATATGATGCATGTTATATGATGCTGAACATGCAAGGTTGTTTGATCCATTAAAAACATGCTATTTAGAATTCTACTTTCCCCATCTGCGAAGGGCCTAAGAAATTCAGTCTCTGGTCCAGGGTATAATAGGCAGATATCTGGCAGGCTGTCCTTGTATCCAATATTTACCTCTCTAGGTTCCCCTTTATTTGGTTTATTAATTTCCATCAGGACTTTGTGGGTCTCTTCAGTAGATTGTGAAAGAACTAATTTATTATCACATTTACAACTGCATAATAAGATGCTACTCAACAGTGTTGGAAATAAGTTTCGAAGATAAACATGTGCATTCAGATATTCTAAGTTTAATCAGGCTAAATTATGCAATTATAGAATGTACAAACTGCATGTGCTGTGGCAGATAATTTTGTCCATTATGTAGATAGAAGTACCTCTCATAAACTCATCATGGTCTGCACTTTTGTGCTTGTCATGCAGACTCCAATTTTGCAGTCAAATGTGGTGGCCCTCAGATTACTTCGTCCAGTAATATTGTGTATGAGATGGATAATAACACTCTTGGTCCTGCTACCTACTATGTGACCGACAGAGAGAGGTGGGCAGTGAGCAATGTTGGTTATTCCATGGAAAACAACAATCCTGCTTATAAAGCTTCCACGCTTTCCCAGTTCACAAACACTTAAGACTCAGAGCTGTTCCAGACTACATGGGTCTCTGCTTCGTCTCTACAATACTATGGATTAGGGCTGGAGAATGGAAATTACAATGTCACCCTCCAGTTTGCTGAAATAAAATCGAAAATATTGAATGGAAATGTCTTGGGAGGCATCTTTTTTATATCTACATACAGGTAGGGCTGTAATTTGAGAGGCTTTTTTTCTACTTTAACCTGGAAAGTTCATGGTCAACTACCAATGCCTCTTATGATTACTTCAGGGAAACCTTGTTGCAAAGGATTTCGACATACGAAAAGAGGCAGGTAGTGCCTCTCTTACAGCTGTTCAAAAAGTGTATCAGGCTCAGATAAGTGCAAACTATCTGGAAATACACCTTTTTTGGGCTGGAAAAGGGACTTGCTGTGTACCAAATCAAGCCACATATGGACCTTTGTTTCCAGTCATTAGTGCTATCCCAGGTACTATGATAAAAACTTGCTTGTATTCCTAGCCCCATATTTTTAGTTTACTTTTAATAGGTAGAATTTGTGTAGACTTCATAACACTGTCAGTAACAATCCCCCAACCAGCAATAAGGATCATACTGGCTTGATTGTTGGAGTTGCTACAGGAGTTGTAGTGGTTCTCCTGGTCTTCTATTTTGTTTGGAGAAGGAAAATGGCTCGCATGATCGAAGACCAAGGTGAACTTCAATCAGATTTTTACAATAGATTCCTCCTGATAACTTTCCTATCTGTAGTCTTGCATGCTGATTGTGTTTTTGCATTAGAACACACCGTGTTCTGCGGAGGTAAAAAAGAACGAGAAATCTTTACATTGTAATGCCACTGTTCTCGAGATCTTTTGAGTTCAATGAACCCTGGTGGTAGGATGCGGAATTTCCACGTTCTCTAGTTAAATTTAAATTTCATGAATGCATTTTTATTTTGCTGGCTGACTAATTTAAGCGGCTAATATGTTTCCGAAACTTGTCTACATTATTGTGTCTTTACAGAGTTCCTTGCAATAGATACTAGACCTTACACTTTAGGCTATGCGGAACTAAAGGCTCCTACAGATGACTTCAATCCTGATAACAAGCTTGGGAGGGAGGATTTGGCCCTGTTTTTAAGGTTCGTTGTAATTCGTTGGATAACACTAAAAAGTAAATGTAGATTCAGTGATGTCACAGCTGAATACTATGGCGGAAGTAAAATACTTGGCTGCTTGCAAATGCTGCTCTTATCACTATAGCTTCCTGAACTGTAGCTGATCTGGTCTTACCTTGCCATAAGAACTAAATTGATGGTTTATCTTTCTGAAAGTTCTTCTTTGAGAAAGAACAGAAAAAGAGGAGAAACTCATTACAGAATGGTACCAAAATTATGGTTTCGGTACCTTGGAACTAAAAGAGAAAAGTTCATTGTTTCCGTGTGCTGATGGACCTAACTTCCAGTATTTTCTCAGCCCCGAAGAAAAAAAATATAACTCTCCTCACTTATGCCATTTTCCTTTTTAAGGCAATCATCCTTTGCTTTGGAGGATGACTGTAATAGATCCTAAATTACGTCTAGGAAAGAAAGTAATCCAATGAAAAGCATCAACTCATCGTGATGTGGACATCGAGTCATATCGAGGAGGAGGTGCTAGGGACCCATTGTCTATTCCTCGGTTCGATTACTCGAGCGCGGGCCAAACAATTCAAGCAAGCTGTTGGTGTCATGGTTCGTGATCTTTGGCGTGAAGATGACCTTGGATCAAATCTTGAAGAATCATGGAAATCTTGGTGCAATTTAATTATCTTGTCACCAAATAATTGACCAAGTCAATTTATATATATATTCTATATATATATATATATATATATATATATATATTCTTGTTTAAGAATATTCTAAAATAGGAATATTTTAGAATATAACACATTAGATTTTTAGGGTTGGTTTTTAGGGTTTGTGTGGCAGCCTATATAAAGGATTTGCCAAATTTCTTTGAGGAGGGAGATATTTTTATGTTTGAGGAAAAGAATTGAGAGGTTCTTTTTTTACTGTTCTTTTGAGGACTTGACCTAATCAAGATTCTCTTGTGGCGGTCAATTTGACTTATCGGCGAGATAGCGAATTCTTTCGCTCGTGGCGTCTATAACGTTGGTTGGTTGACACGCGTTCGTCAACAGGTCACGTTCATACCGAGGTTGCCAATCACAGGTTTGATTGGAGGTCGAGGTTTGCAATTCGCACCATCGGGCCTTCGTAGAACGATCCTTCCGCAACGATTCACATCAGTTTGGTATCGAGCTTGCTTCTACAAGGTCTATTTATCTTTAATTTTCTGTTGATAATCAGCAATTTGAGATTTATTGGGTTAGGGTTTCGGATCTAGTTAATTTAGGGATCCGATTGCTTTTGTGCTTCCATACGTAGTTGTTTGCTGTTAGTTTTAAATTTTCTTTTCTAGCATCTTAAATTGTATCTGAGTTTGTCAAAAAAAGAAAAAAAAAAAAAAGAAAGAAAACGCACAAAAAAAAAGTGTGCAAAAAAAAAAAAAAAAAAAAAAAAACAGATTCGGGAAAAAAAAAAATAGTCGAACAAAAAAAAATCAAGAAGGCGACTCGTTTGTTAGTAGACCAAATTGAAACAAAATCAGTAGTGATTTGCGTTTCAGTGGAATTTCGAAAGTTGTATTTATTGGTTTGAAATTGTTACTTGCTGAAACAAAATCAATAGTGATCTAATCTTGTTTGATTAGCTTGATTGATTGTCGTGAGGGGGTTGAGAGAGACAGGTTTTGAGTCCAATAAAGAGCTTGTGAAAAGAGAATACAAGAGGAAAAAGGCAAGAGTGTGTAAGCTTAATTGAGGGTGGAAAAAGCCTAGACTTGAGTTAAACACGAGAGGAGTGACAAACATCTCGAGAGAAACACGTGAGGGAGCGATTGGTGAGAATTTTTTAGACTAACGTTTACTTGCAGGTCTAAAATATGTCGCGCGAAGAAAGCATGAATCAACGGGAGGTTGACTCCATACGAAGGGATGAAGCGCTCGTGGAAAGCATCCAGCAATTGAGGGTCGTAGTGGAGGAGCTTAGTGGCCGAATGATGAGGAATGACATGAGGGTTGATGGTGACCGAGAGATACCCCGAGGAAGGCCGCAACATCAGCGAGATGCCTCTAGAACACAACATAGAAGGCAACGACAATATGATGATGATGAGGCTGACATGGAGGATGATCGAGATGCTCGATTTGAAAGGTGGAATGGAGGCCGAAGGTTTAGACACCGAGGAGATGATGAACTTGGCAACATCAAGATGAAGATTCCTTCCTTCCAAGGGAAGAATGATTCGATGCGTATCTAGAGTGGGAGAAACGCATGGAGATGGTATTTGATTGCCAACGATACTCGAGCTCAAAAAGGTAAAAATTGCAGCTGTTGAATTTACTGATTATGCTATAATTTGGTGGGATCAACTTGTGACTAGTAGAAGGCGCAATGGTGAAAGACCGATAGAGACGTGGAATGAGATGAAAGCGGTGATGAGAAGGCGTTTTGTACCTAGTCATTACCACCGAGATTTGTTTCAAAAAGCTACAAAATCTCACACAAGGCAATAAGAGCGTGGAAGAGTATCACAAGGAGATGGAGATTGCCATGATCCGTGCTAATGTGATGGAGGATCGTGAGGCCACAATGTCAAGATTTTTGAGTGGTTTGAGCCGAGACATAGCAAGGGTGGTAAAGCTGCAACACTATGTTGAATTGGAAGAATTGGTGGACAAAGCCATCAAAGTTGAGCGACAATTGAAGTTGGACCGAAATCACAAGAGTGGAGGAGGTTCAAATCAGAATTGGAGATCCAATTGGAAGAGAGATGATAAGCCAAATTGGAGAGGAAACAACACCAAAACCGAAACCTCAAAGGAGAAGGAGAGGGACGGTAAAGTTGGAATGAATCCGATTTCAGGTAAAACCGAAAATCCTAACACTAGAACTCGTGAAATTAAATGTTTTAAGTGTTTGGGCAGGGGTCATATGGCGAATCAATGCCCTAATAGGAGGGTGATGATCATGACTGGACATGGTGTTATTGAGTCCGAAAGTGAAAGGGAAGAAGATGATGATGAGATGCCACCATTGGAGGATTGTAGTGATGGAGAAGTGGCTATAAAAGGAGACTTATTGGTGGTTAGGCGTTCTCTGAGTGTGCAAGTAAAGGAGGAGGAGCATCACCAACAAAGAGATAATTTGTTTCATACAAGGTGTGTGGTGAATGGTAAGATGTAGTATGATAATTGATGGAGGTAGTTGTGCGAATGTGGCAAGTTGTATTATGGTGGATAAGTTGGGCTTGAAGACAACAAAGCACCCTAGGCCTTATAGACTTCAATGGTTAAATGATAGTGGTGAGGTAAAAGTGTCGAAGCAAGTTCGAATTCCATTTGAGATAGGGAGATATAAGGACGAGGTAGAGTGTGATGTTGTACCTATGCAAGCGGGTCATATCTTGCTTGGAAGACCATGGCAATATGATCGAAAGGTACATCATGATGGATATACTAATCGTTATTCATTGGTGATGAATCAAAAGACTTATACCTTGGTACCAATGACACCTAGTGAGGTGTATCAAGATCAATTAAAGTTACAACGAGAAGCCGAGAGAGAGAGAAAAGGTGAGAAATCCGAGGGCTTGCGTGGTGTGTCCGAGACGCAAGGAAAAGGAGAGGCCGAGAGAAAGATTGTGGTAAAAAGCGAGGGAAAAGAAGAGAGGAAAGAAAAGAGGCAAAATAATTTTTATGCAAAATCAAGTGAAGTGAGGAGAGCCTTAGTTCTAGATCGACCAATACTTGTACTTGTGTACAATGAGGTTTTGTTTTCTACTAACGATCTCGACCCAAGTTTGCCTAGTCCTATTGTGTCTTTATTGCAGGAATTTGAAGATGTCTTTCCCGATGAACTTCCTGGAGGGATACCACCTATTCGAGGCATAGAACATCAAATTGACTTGATTCCTAGTGCGCCATTACCTAATCGACCCGCATATCGAAGCAATCCCGAGGAGACAAAGGAACTTCAGCGACAAGTTAGTGAATTATTGGAACGAGGGCATGTGAGAGAGAGTCTTAGCCCATGCGCCGTCCCTGTTTTGTTAGTGCCAAAGAAGGATGGAACTTGGCGAATGTGTGTCGATTGCCGAGCAATCAATAATATTACGGTAAAGTATCGACATCCTATTCCTAGATTAGATGACATGTTGGATGAGTTGCATGGTTCTTGTATTTTCACTAAGATCGATTTGAAAAGTGGTTATCATCAAATTAGGATGAAAGAAGGTGATGAATGGAAAACTGCATTTAAGACCAAGTATGGATTATATGAGTGGTTAGTAATGCCATTTGGATTAACTAATGCACCGAGCACATTTATGCGACTTATGAATCATGTTTTGCGTGCTTTTATTGGTCGATTTGTGGTTGTCTATTTCGATGACATCTTGATTTATAGCCGAAGTCCTGATGACCATATTGAGCATGTGCGAGCTGTCTTGCAGGTTTTAAGGGCCGAGCAATTATACGCTAATCTAAAGAAGTGCTCTTTTGTTACCAACAAATTAGTATTTCTAGGATTTGTTATTAGTGCTAATGGTATACAGGTTGATGAAGAAAAGGTTAAAGCAATCCGTGAATGGCCAACGCCTAAGACCATAGGAGAGGTGCGTAGCTTTCATGGATTGGCGAGTTTTTATCGACGATTTGTGAGAAATTTCAGCACCATTGCCGCACCTTTAACTGAGGTTATCAAGAAGCACGTGGGTTTCACGTGGGGAGAAGAGCAAGAGAAAGCCTTTAATCTGCTAAAAGATAAGTTAACTAATGCTCTTTTGTTATCTTTGCCGAATTTCAGTGCTACTTTTGAGATAGAGTGCGATGCTTCTGGTACAGGAATTGGAGCCGTGTTGATGCAAGGAGGGCGTCCCATAGCTTATTTCAGCGAAAAATTGAGTGGAGCAACATTGAATTATCCTACCTATGATAAGGAGATGTATGCTTTAGTGCGAGCTTTGGAGACTTGGCAACATTATTTATGGCCAAAGGAGTTTGTGATCCACACCGACCATGAGACCTTGAAGTACTTGAAAGGACAGCAAAAGTTGAATAAAAGACATGCCAAATGGATGGAGTTCATTGAGACTTTTCCATATGTGATCAAGTACAAGAAAGGTAAGGAAAATGTGGTAGCCGATGCACTTTCTCGAAGGTATGCGATTCTAACTATTTTAGAAGCAAAGTGTCTAGGTTTTGAGCATATCAAGGGCTTATATATTGATGATGATGACTTTGGGAGAGTCTATGAAGCATGTGAACACGCTGCATTTGATAAATTTTATAGGCATGAAGGTTATCTTTTTCGTGAAAACAAACTATGTTTGCCTAAGTGTTCTTTGCGTGAATTGTTGGTGCGAGAAGCTCATAGTGGTGGTTTAATGGGGCATTTTGGCATTAATAAGACTTATGAAGCGCTGTATGAACATTTTTATTGGCCACATATGAAGAGAGATGTCACACGTGTTTGTGAGAGATGTATTGCTTGTAAGCAATCGAAGTCAACAACTAAACCGCATGGCTTGTATACACCATTACCTATTCCAACGCATCCTTGGATTGATATTTCTATGGATTTTGTGTTAGGATTGCCTAGGTCTAAGTATGGTAGAGATTCTATTTATGTAGTTGTTGATCGGTTTTCAAAGATGGCTCATTTTATACCTTGTCATAAAACTGATGATGCATCCCATATTGCTAATTTGTTCTTTAAGGAGGTTGTACGTTTGCATGGCATGCCTAGATCGATTGTTTCAGATCGAGATTCTAAATTTCTTAGTTACTTTTGGAAAACATTGTGGAAAAAACTAGGAACACGGTTGTTATTTTCTACTACTTGTCATCCACAGACCGATGGTCAAACCGAGGTAGTTAATAGAACTTTAGGGGCATTGTTGCGTGCTATTATTAAAAAAGAACATAAAATCTTGGGAAGATTGTCTGCCACATGTTGAATTTGCATATAATAGGAGCATGCATTCTGCTACTAAATTTACACCATTTGAGGTTGTCTATGGCTTTAATCCATTAACTCCGTTAGATTTAACCCCTTTACCTGTTGATAAGCGTGTGGATTTAGATGGAGCAAAGAAAGCTGAATTTGTCAAGGCGTTGCATGAGAAGACGCGCACAAATATTGAGCGCAAGACTGAGCAATATGCAAGGCAAGCTAACAAAGGGCGCAAGGAAGTGGTGTTTGAACCTGGCGATTGGGTTTGGGTTCATATGCGCAAAAAGAGATTTCCTGAGCAGCGACATTCTAAGTTATTACCGCGAGGGGATGGACCATTCATGGTTTTGGAAAAAGTTAACAATAATGCCTACAAGCTTGATCTTCCAGGTAAGTATGACGTTAGTGCCACATTTAATATTTCTGACTTGACTCTTTTTATGCCAGTGATGATTTGAGGACAAATCCTTTGCACGGGGGAGGGAATGATGTGGACATCGAGTCATATCGAGGAGGAGGTGCTAGGGACCCATTGTCTATTCCTACTGGTTCGATTACTCGAGCGCGGGCCAAACAATTCAAGCAAGCTGTTGGTGTCATGGTTCGTGATCTTTGGCGTGAAGATGACCTTGGATCAAATCTTGAAGAATCTTGGAAATCTTGGTGCAATTTAATTATCTTGTCACCAAATAATTGACCAAGTCAATTTATATATATATATATATATATATATATATATATATATTCTTGTTTAAGAATATTCTAAAATAGGAATATTTTAGAATATAACACATTAGATTTTTAGGGTTGGTTTTTTTAGGGTTTGTGTGGCAGCCTATATAAAGGATTTGCCAAATTTCTTTGAGGAGGGAGATATTTTTATGTTTGAGGAAAAGAATTGAGAGGTTCTCTTTTATTGTTCTTTTGAGGACTTGACCTAATCAAGATTCTCTTGTGGCGGTCAATTTGACTTATCGGCGAGATAGCGAATTCTTTCGCTCGTGGCGTCTATAACGTTGGTTGGTTGACACGCGTTCGTCAACAGGTCACGTTCATACCGAGGTTGCCAATCACAGGTTTGATTGGAGGTCGAGGTTTGCAATTCGCACCATCCGGGCCTTCGTAGAACGATCCTTCCGCAACGATTCACATCACATCGGTGATAGTATAACCAAATGTTGTAACATGTGGTTTTAAGTAACTAATGAATGGACAATTCTTGGTTATATTTGCTAGGGTCCAGACTGAAAAACATGATATAGGTTGACCTGTCCTTCATTTGTCATCTACATATTAATACACTGTAGTTCTAGAAGATGGGTTCTTTGGCATTCTTGATAGTCTGACTTAAGTGGAGCTCCCTAATAGTCTAGTAACTAGAGAATACATTGTCATGCTAATTGCATTATTGGTCTTAAAATGGCAGAGGATCTTTTACATTGAAGTACTGACCATATCAATGACAACAGGGAACACTCAATGATGGGAGAGTGATTGTTGTCAAGCAACTATCTGTATCATCTCACCAGGGAGAGAATCAATTTGTGGCAGAGATTGCAACTATATCTGCAGTGCAACACCACAACCTTGTTAAACCGTATGGATGCTGCATTGATGCAGAGAATCGGCTTCTTGTTTATGAGTATCTGGAGAACAAGAGTCTTGACCAGGCAATGTTTGGTAGGTGGTAGAATCTTCACATCAATAATGTCTTTTGTCATGTGAATACATATTTAATGCACGAACCATGGAAAAGTTACAAAATAAGTGGGAAATCAGCAAACTAAAGTTAAGAACAATGCCATGTAAGAAACTTTTTCAAATTGCCATATATTTGATTAGCAGTGATGCTTGGACTTATATTGCTTCCATGGTACAGGACAAAGAAACTCGAATCTCAATTGGGCAACATGCTCGATATCTGTCTGGGTATTGCAAGGGGCCTAGCTTATCTTCATGAGGAGTCAAGGCGGAGGATTGTGCATAGGGATGTCAAGGCCAGTAATATTCTGCTGGACTCTGATCTCACACTTAAATATCAGACTTTGGTTTGGCTAAACTTTATGATGATAATAAGACACATATAATACCCATGTGGTGGGAACCATGTAAGCTCCATTTTGTTCTGTCACGTGCACACAGAGCAATATTTATTAGTTCACTTATGCATACAGTTGCTGAAACTCTAATTCTGCTTTCCCATTGCTTTTGTAGTGGATATCTTGCTCCTGAGTATGCAATGCGTGGCCACCTTACAGAAGAAGGCAGATGTATTTGCGTTTGGTGTAGTGGCTCTAGAGGTTGTCAGTGGAAGGCCAAATTCAGACCCTAGCTTGGAAGAAGAAAAAATATATCTTCTTGAATGGATGCGCGCTTGAACATTGTCCCACTTGTTCATTTGTTTTATGGCCATTTAAGAAGGAAACATCATTCTCTTTCTTCTTTTTATTCTTCCCTTTTAATTCTGTCTATGAGGTTGCCTGAATATATCTTTGCCACTTTTTTCCTGCTTCTCAGGCTTGGACCTTGCACGAAACCAACCGTGTTGTGGAGCTGGTTGATTCTAGATTTTCAGAGTTCAATGAAACGGAGGCAAAATGCATGGTTGCAATGGCGCTCTTGTGCACTAAAACATCGCCAGCGCTAAGACCACCAATGTCTCGTGTGGTGGCAATGCTTTCTGGAGATATTGAAGTGCCGACCGTGTCCAAAGGCCAGGCTACTTGACTGATTGGAGATTTAATGATACCACTAGCTTCGTGACTGAGAGTACACACATGAACACAGACAAGAGCCCTTACAAACCCTGTGTCCACTGCAAGCACTGTAGACGGTGCAAATCTTTCACCGGTACTTGGTTTCACACCCATGCTTGATGAGATAGTCGGAGAAGGTAGATGAATATGGTCTACCTGGATGGATCTCTGCTACATCCGTGTCAGGCTTCATCAGTCACATTTTGTATTGTCGTTATTTACTAGAACATACATATGAATTTCCTATGAAAGATGACTCTTCCCGTCAATGATTTTTCTATTATGTAAAAAGTTGTGGAATAAAGCTGTACAAATTGTCAATTTTTCTGGTAAATTTGCAAAGTATCAATTCACAACCCAAGAGAACATTAACCGGTTCTCCTCCGCAAGTGTCTAGTTATATTGCAAATAACTTCTATAATTTCGTTCGGAAACTTGCAAGAATAAGTGCATCATTATTCACATCTTTCTACCAGCTGAGAATCCTCCGATCCAAATCAAACGCATATAAGAAAGAAGAAAGATTTGGGTAAATGCTGAAAATAGCTCGAATTTTCTGAGCATAGTCTGCATTTTCTGACAATGCTCGATTGTACCACTATCTATATAAGTTTGCTAATCACACGGCACTCGGTTTCTGCGTTGTCAGCTTTTGCCGTCTCTGGGTCAAGTTCATGTGTTGGGCATCAGAATTACAATACACCAATCAAAGGTGACTCGGCGAGTTCTTTGGGCAACTTTGGTATTCTCTCTCTAATCTCCAAACAAGGACGACTGTCATCCTGCTTGTTTGCGCGGTGCCTCGATTATCAGCCAATGTACTCCCAGAGGGAGGAAAAAAACAAGAGGTCGATGCTTTTCCTCTAAAGCATTAACTTACGGAATGTATTTGGGGGAACAGATATAAACTCATTCTTCACCAGCACTATTCATCTAGTCTAAGTGGTCGATGTTAGTTTCAGATTTTTTTTTTTTTTTTTTTTTCACATACCATTGTAGGAAATGATAGTAATGTAACATGATAGCAACTACAATAAATTACTCTTGTTTGCCTTAAGAGATGATAACATAGGATGATCTTCCTTTAAAGCGATTTTCTTACTCTGTTCCCTGCATTTCCATTGGTGTGACTCGTGAGCAGCTGAAGAAACATGGGAGCAGTGACAATCGATTCTAATCAAGTCTCTTGCATACATGCATGAATGAATAATATTGCTCAGCATAAAATTTCACCAACATGGTGCAATTGCCTTGTGAGCTTATTAAACTCATTGCGTTGAGATAAAAAGCAATCAGCGTTGCTTCATAAGATACATCCGTCAAGCTGTTGCTGCCCTGCCACCCCCCCCCAAAGTCGATTTTAGTTTGTTCCATTTTTTATTGTCTTGAGATTCCTTTTCAATCAAATCACGGTCCCCAGAAGTGCTTTTATGCGGGGGATTTCGATATCCGGGGGCTGAATGAGTATAAAATAGCAAATGTTTTCAGGGGTATGAAGACTTTCACATATGACAAGACAAAACATATATCCCTCGCCTCTCTTCGAGGAATGCAGGAGTGGACGATAATTTCTTCTCGAAAACATTCAGGGTACAGGTGATCTCCTAGTTCTGAGATGCAGTATCACTGGCCCTAAAGAACATACACGTCAGAATCACAGATTCAGCTCCAGCACCTTGTTGACACCCTTTCCAGGAGGCTGTGTTTGCCGCTCTTATAAGTCAGCCACAATATTTTGAATCACTGAGACAAGTAGTATACTCGAAGGCTGTGCATGAGGATTCGCACTAAGCAATAACCGACTCTTATTCTCATTGATGTTCAGGACTATGAAGTAAGAAGAGATTTCCTAGCTAGAATTCCGGCTGAAATTGGTTTGCACATTCAGTTTAAGCCTCAGGGTTCATTCTTTATATTTGCCAAGATTCCTGAGGAGTGCCTTCTGTCTGACAAACGCTGCTTTTTTCCACTATTTTTATTGCTAATAAGCTGTCTGAAATCCGATATATGTCATTGTCAAAAGGTAAGAGTGTGATTGCGGGGGTGGTTGCTGTTCCAGGTTGTGGATTCTTCTCCTCAAACATACTAGATGAGGTTGGTGCTAATAATTTCTATCATACAAATGTATCAGCTTCGTGAATAGAGCAGGTGCCTTTGATCGCAGTGAAAGTGTAAAGTGCTAATCTGTCTGAAGCCTGCCAGTTGAGAATTTTAAAATTTATGAATGTCACTTTTTTGAAAACCTTCCAACCATAGAACACATGACAATGGAGCTCTTAACCTTCAGCTTGCTCATGTTAGTGGTAGTCAGTTCCTATTCCTTTTTAAATTTATATCTAGTATGCCAAAAATCACCTCAGGAAATAAATTAATATTTTGTAATATTGGCTTTTGTCAAGCCAGTATCGTTCTCTCCTGTCTGAGCTACAAGCCTACAAGTGCAGCAGTTGGCATCTTAAACTGAATTAGATGTGCAGCAGTTGGCCTCTTGAACTTAATTTAACTTCTCATGGGGTTTCACTTTTTCGTCTGAAAGCAACTTTAACTGTACTAGAAGAGAGAAACCAAAGAGCTTGAATTGCAGATTCAGGCCAGGTCTGAGTGCATACCACAGCAATACATCTAAACAGAATGGCCCATTCACAGATATTATTGGCAACAGAGTTACTCTAGGACTGACGCAATTGCGGGCTATATTATGGTGGGAAAACCCAAACAACTGTTTGCTTAAGGACTTTCTCTAATGGACTACGGAGTCTGGGCCTTGGAAAACTCACTAATAACTGTTCTTTCCCTGCCAAAAACTTGCTATTTTTACTCTCGTTATGCAAATTAGCTTCAATTAGACTAGCCCTACAGGACATAGCACAGGATGTTTAAGACCTCCTAAACCTGGTTTCTAGTAGGTAGATTACAACAGACGGTCAAGCAGAAGATACGTGAGGGCATAAGTTCTGATTCGTGGGTTGGTTTTATTTGCGTTTGGCCATGCTAGACATTCTGCACTATTTCTTTAAACTTGCAAGATTATTCCTGTCACTGAGAGAGGAAGCTCAGAAACTCGGCCAGTGTAACTAATCATCTGTCTAATTGGATGGATACGCTTTCAAAATGTTTAGGTCATAATTAGCGAATCGCTTAGTTTGATTTAGTTATGGTTTAGAGGATGAGCCTCACAGGCACAAAACTGCAATTACATTAAATTAAATTAACTAGGTAGATGCAATTAGAGATTCCTTTGATGACGCAAACAAGTTGATAGCTGGACTGTTAAGGTGGAGACTCCGTCCACAGAGCAATTAAGCTTTGCTTTCTTTTATTCTCATTCTCATTTCTTTATATCTCCCATTATTATCACACATAGTTGCGCTGACAACCGAAACATGTGAACTTCAGAAATAATTCAAACCTAAAACAGATGCCACTACCCATGAGACATACTATTTCATTTGTTTATTTCTTCTAAGAAAATATTTTCCTGCTGAATTTTTATTATAGGCAGTGCTCATCGTTTGGTCATGGCATAGCTCTGGAGCAACACATCTGCGTTTCACTAACTCAACGGATATAAAAGAAAAACAGAGAGAGGACTTCCTCCTTCTCGCATAGCAAAATGATCAATGATCAATAAACTTGTTACCACAAACAGTGGATCGAAACCTTTACTATGACTGAGTCATGCTGTTTGATCACGATTGAATTTGGTGCGCAGCTCCCTCAAAAACTCGGACCCCACCTGAATAATGACGAATCAATCAAATCCATATCAAATTGTCTGGATTCTTGATCCCATTACACAATCTTGGAAACATGCGGTACGAGGAAAGAAAAGGTGAAAAGCTGACATGTCTCTTATATTGTTTGGACCCATTTTTACTTCACCTGGTCAATTCAAAGAGAGGACGACCGTCGGATCAACCAGTTACACAAAAGAAATGGGAAAAAGATTCTTTCGGATTCTCGCTTTGCAAGCTGCCATCAGGCTTTGGAAGGACGTGTATCGAGATTGAATTATGGAGAGAGGAGGCTGCACGGAGGCATCAAGTGGGTGCGACGGGATGACCAACGCCATCCACAAACGACGGCCATCTCTTTCCAACAGTGAATGCGTTGACGTGGAGGTCGCTATAAACGACACCATCTCTTTCCAAGAGTAAATGCGTTGACGTAGGGATCGCTATTTTTTATATCCCACTTGCCACGGAGTTCATGCTGGGTCTTGTACAATGTACGTGGGCAAATTGTGAAAATTCCATGTTGAAGTGGAAGTAACGGTCCATACAGGTTGATATTTTCTCCTTCATCGCTATTCCAATCATGAATCTAGGTTTTCTTCGACCTCAATTAAAATCTTGTCTGTGCATATAAATAAAAAGAAGTTGTCATCTCATTTTGGATAGATACTAACAACTTATGAAAAATATATATATAGGCTATTCCAACAGTGAATGCGTTGACGTGGAGGTCGCTATAAACGACAACCATCTCTTTCCAAGAGTGAATGCGTTGACGTGAAGGTCACTATAAAGGACGACCATCTCTTTCCAAGAGTAAATGCGCTGACGTGGGGATCGCTATTTTTTATATCCCACTTGCCACGGAGTTCATGCTGGGACTTGTACAATGTACGTGGGCAAATTGTGAAAATTCCATGTTGAAGTGGAATTAACGGTCCGTACAGGTTGATATTTTCTCCTTCATCCCTATTCCAATCATGAATCTAGGTTTTCTTCGACCTCAATTAAAATCTTGTCTGTGCATATAAATAAAAAGAAGTTGTCATCTCATTTTGGATAGAAACTAACAACTTATGAAAAATATATATAGGCTATTCCAACAGTGAATGCGTTGACATGGAGGTCGCTATAAATGACGGCCATCTCTTTCCAAGAGTGAATGCGTTGACGTGAAGGTCGCTATAAACGACGACCATCTCTTTCCAAGAGTAAATGCGTTGACGTGGGGATCGCTATTTTTTATATCCCACTTGCCACGGAGTTCATGCTGGGTCTTGTACAATGTACGTGGGCAAATTGTGAAAATTCCATGTTGAAGTGGAAGTAACGGTCCGTACAGGTTGATATTTTCTCCTTCATCCCTATTCCAATCATGAATCTAGGTTTTCTTCGACCTCAATTAAAATCTTGTCTGTGCATATAAATAAAAAGAAGTTGTCATCTCATTTTGGATAGAAACTAACAACTTATGAAAAATCATGAATCTAGGTTTTCTTCGACCTCAATTAAAATCTTGTCTGTGCATATAAATAAAAAGAAGTTGTCATCTCATTTTGGATAGAAACTAACAACTTATGAAAAATATATATAGGCTATATGATTATTTGTCAAGATAGTAAATTTAAAAAAAAAAGGCAAGAAACGCAATACTATATCCATGAGAGAAAATTCAAGGGGTTCTTTTCTACTTAAATTATGTCATGACATTTACAGCTCTCCCTATAAAAGTTCCCATCGTTGGTCTTTCCTCACATCGACCTTTATTTTCTTCCTCTAATTTCCCGTTCTAGATTCACAAAAACCTTCAGCGCTTTCACATCTAATTCGAAATAAAGTGGATGTGGAATTGCCACAACAAATTGGATGAACCTGTCAACTCTAAACGTCCATGTTGATCTTAGCATATGCGGAATCTTTTCTCTTTGGCTCTTTCCCCCCATGTCTCATCACGTGCCTCTATCAAACCATACAATGCATTTTGACAAAACGAAACGGTTCCTGTCATCACAAAGGACGAGACTTTAAACACCACACATGACATTTGAACAAGTATTAAAAAAAAAAACTCTTTAATATAATTGTACTTGTACTTATTCCATTATAAACATTTCAATTATATTAATTAAAATCTGAACATTTTCATAATTTGTCAATATAGTCCATTCGGTCAATTTTGATCGAAAATTGTTGACGTGAATATTAATTATCCTACATGGCGCGATTGACACTGATATAGATCTTAATTTTTTTTTTTTTTTTTTTTTTTTGTTATTCTTTTCTTTTCTTTTCTTTTCATTGTTTTTTTTTCTTTTTTACAACTCTAGCCGACGAAGTCGTCAGTTGACTATCGTCAACCACAAGTGAGGGTCAGGGAGTTTGGTTGAGGGCGTCATGGCCCTTGCCTAGATCCAAGCGAGTCCAACAAGGGCATTGGGCCCTTGCCCAAACCTCTCCTGGCCCACAATTTAGGCGAAAAAAAAAAAAAAAGAAAGAAAGGAAAGAACTATAAAAATGAAAAGAAGAAAAAAAAAGTAATAATTTTTTTTTTAAAAGTCCAAACTAACACTGATTGTGCCATATATAATTATCAGTATCCATGTCAGTGATTTTCAGCTATAACCAGATGTACTTCATTTGTAAATTGTCAATAAGCTTAGGACTCAAGTGGCACAAATACAATAAGTTTAAGACTTTTTTATACGGCGCTCACTTTGGTGCCAAAAGTTTTAGCTGGATCACTTAAGTGCCAAATCGGAGAAAAAAAACGATCACTTTGGTGCCACCGGCGAGAAATTCCGGCCAAAATGATTACATGGCATTTTTATTTATAAAAAAAAAAAAGTTGCTCGGCTTTTAAATGACGTCGTTTTTCATCCTCTTCAAGAAACGATGTCGTTTTGCTTTTATACATGGATACCCTCGCAAAAATGACGCCGTTTAGCTCGTACATGGGTTGAAATTAGGGTTAGGGTTTCTCCTCGCCGCTCGGCCACCGTCGCTCGGCCACCATTGTAGATGCTCAACCAAGTGAACAAAGAAGGAATGAGATTGTTGCTCAAACAAAAAGTGACAGAAAGAATAGGAGGCGAGGCGGAGGAGGAGGAGGAGGAAGAAGAGGGGTTGAAGGTGCCGCAACCGGTGCGCCGCCGCCACCGCAGCTGGTGCCATTGTTGGTGCTGCTAGTGCGCTGCTGGTATTGCTGCTGGTGCCGTTCGCTGCTGGTGTCGCTCTTCAAGGAAGAAGACGACGTGCCTCCTCTCTCTCTCTCTCTCTCTCTCTCTCTCTCTCTCTCTCTCTCTCTCTCTCTCTCTCTCTCTCTCTCTCAATTTGGGGATTTAGGGTTTCGATTTGGGGGAAAGAAGCCAAACGACGTCGTTTTGTGGTTTAGATGCTGATTGTGCTCTCCGGCAAGCCATGTTAGCCTTAAAAAATTAATTAAAAAAATGCCACGTCAGATTTCCGGCCGATCATATCGGCGTTGGCACCAAAGTGAGCGTTTTTCAAATTTTTTGGAACTTAAGTGATCCGACGGAAACTTTTGGCACCAAAATGAGCGCCGTACACAACTTATGGCACCATTAGTGTACTTATCCCATTTTTTGCATGATATTGACTTCCATAAGCTGTCGACTCGCAAGTTGCAATACTTTTTGTGCAGGAAAGTGACTTTTCGCCCAAATAAAAATGCATAATTAGCAACTAAATTGCCTAAATTGAGTTTATCAGTGTTTCCAAATGGTGATCCCAAAATATGTGCTGAGGACGTACTATGTAATTCCACAACCTTTCGTAGATGTTTTCAAATGGGTACTCGATCTCTTCTTAATTAGACTAGCAGCTATGCCCGGCAGGCAAAAAGAACTAATCGTTTTTCTTTAGTGGTAAAAAAAATTCCACTCTTCTAACAGTGAAGTGTCTTTGAAGTGTAAAGCGAGCAAGAGACATTTGACCCAGATATAGCTTAGCCAATTTCTCATCCACGGTTATCGACCAGAATTTTCGAAGGCTGATTTCAAACATTCGTACGGCACGGAAAATTTAGTGAAGGTAAGGGGAGCATTTCTGATCTCTATCTCAGACACCACTTGGCTTTCTCATCAAACTATATCTACGCATATATATACATATATCTGGGAGTGCGGTTGGTCAGACTTGACATGGTGGCTTTCCAGCTCTGAGGCTCTCTCTCTCTCTCTCTCTCTCTCTCTCTCTCTCTCTCTCTCTCTCTCTCTCTCTCTCTCTCTCTCTCTCTCTCTCTCTCTCTGAGGTTGAACAATGGCGAATTCGAGGGTGATCCTTGCCTTGCATGTAGCAGCTTGCATACTACTTGCAGACGTCGCTCGTGCTCAGAGCCAAAATGCTACGACCGACCCTTCTGAAGGTACAACACAAACCCTCTTCCCCTCTTTTCTCTCCACGTGTTCATGTGTTTAACGAGTTTGCTGTTCTTAAAGAGTGCGCAAGATCGTAAGCATCCTTCTTGATGATGGAAAATCATCTCCTTCCTACTAAAGTATGATTACAGTGATTAAGTGACGGCACCGTTATCCTTCCACGAAGGACGGTGTCCTCTTACTTCACCAGGGCAACCCGATAATCAGTTTGCCCCGTTTGGCTTGAAAATTCTTGCTTAGTCCTCGGTGGGATTTGCTGGCATAAAGCAAATCCCTAAAAGTGGGGTTCTTTATATATTAAAAAAATAAAGAAAGAAATAATTCTGAATGATATTAAATACCTAAGTATGGCTGATCACCTGTACGATTAGTTATTACTAAATAAAACTTCTTAAAAGGATCTATTAAATTATAAATTTGGGAAAAAAAAAACACTTCAAGACACCACGACTTGAATGTTCTTCTCATCGCTGGCTAAACAGTAGTCACGTTGGTGTAAATGTATTATTTATTTAATTTAATGACGGTAGTGATTTGGCGACACAATTTAAATTGTAAGAGATGGACCTTTTTTTTTTTTTTTTTTTGGTCGAAAGAGATGGACCATTGGAAGAGCTAAAAGAGTTGCAGCCTCTTGAGCAAGCAATGAGCAGTGAACTGGAAATTTTTTTTTTTTTTATATATTTAAATTCACAACATGATATTATTAAGCAATAAGATATTCATGAAATGCCATATTTAAATGATGGACATAACCCCAAAATGGATTGGAAAAAGATACCAAATGTAATTCATTTAATTTATGCATCTACAAAATCTCTTTTTATTTTGTTTTCTATAATAACTAGTACTAAGGGTGCGTTTGTTTTTGGAAATGTATTCTCCCGGAATTGTTTTTTTTTAACTTTCACTTGTTTGGCTTGTTGAAAATGATAAATTAATGCAAAGCACTTTTTGGTTGAGGAAAATACTAATACATAAAATAAGGAAAATGAGTTCCTAAATCTCACAAAGTAAAAACACTTTGAAGAATTGCTCTTCTTGAATTTTTTAATATTTTGTTTTTTATTAAACATTGATTTTTAAACATTTTTTCTCTCGTTCTTTTTCTTTTTCCTTTCCTTCTTCCTCCTTTGCCAGTTGTTGGGCCTTGGTGACCGGCCACAGGTGCAGGTTGGCTAGGGTTGGCCTTAAGCCCAAGGCTAGCCAAGTCGACCCTTGTCAAGCCTCAACGACGGTGCCGGTGGCTTGTCGTGGCTATCGGCAAGGCTTGATGACCAGCAAAGGAGGAAGAAGGAAAGTGAAAGAAAAGAAAAGAAGAAAAGAAAACTCAAAAATAAAAATATTTAAATAAGATTTTGTTTTGCATGAGATTAAGATCATTTGTAAATGAGATCCAAACATCAAACGTTTTTGGTCACATATCACCAAAGAAAATAAATAAATAAATAAAACCATTTTTCTGAAAAATAATTGTCGGAAAGTATTTTCCTTTTTCATAAAGTTTTCTCCCAGACAAACGCACCCTAATTATCATTTTATTTTCAAGAAAAATACTCAATCATACATTGACTACTTAATCATATGGAATGGCATAGGATCAGGTATTATGTGGTTATATGCGTATACATCTTTTTCTACAATATTTGATTCAGTAGGTGATAATGTCACCTAGCAATATCACACTATTCATGTTTTGAAATTGCTTTATTTCATATAATGTTTTGTGTATTGTATTTTTGCCACTATTGTTATGCATTTTTTAATTCGCCAATACCTTGAATTAAGGTCTTCAACTCCTCACAACTCTACTTGAATACAGAGAATCACGAACCATTTAAATACAAGACGATATGTCAATTAATGTTGGAATAGAGCATTGGGGTGGTTTTTTTTTCCATTTTTGAAATTTAATAGATCCTTCTAGTAATATTAATAAATTTTATTTAGAAATAATTTTTTCATACCAGTGATTAGCTATTTTGGGTTATTTAATTTCATATATATATATATGTGCATGTGTATTAGTAATTTAAAAACCCCACTCTGAGGGTTTGCTTTCTGCCAGCAAATCCCACCAAGAGAATTTTCGAAAACCTGGTAAACAGGTTACCCGGTTGCCTTGGTTAAAAAGTGTGGAAATCTTGCTGTCTTTTTTATGGAAGAATCAACAGTGCTGTCACATAATCATAATCCAACCCAGACTCTACCCCTTTCCTCTTTAAAACATTTCAGAAACTTATCATTACCTCGCTTTGTTATCCAGAAAGCATTATGTTATGGGATCGCAAGGACGTCTGCGGTCCCATTTTCACCTTCACTTTTATTTGACGGCTTGTTGTATAATCAAAAAAGTAAAATCGATACCGTTAAAACCATGTCTGGGAATTGTAAAGACGCTTCTCCGGGTAAGCGGCTGTCCCCGCTTGTACAATTCAACAGGATGGACAGCATGTGAAAACCTGTATTATTACTTGCACTTAATTGTCTAAATCATTCTCCATTTACTTAAGATATGAATCATATACCGATGCATTTAGTTTGAGCATGAAGCTGAACACGTGTGAGTCGATGATGGTTATGTGAATGTAGTGGCGATTCTGAACTCGATATGGTCAACATGGGGACTCGCTTCACAGAAGGAAAAATGGAACATAAGTGGAGAGCCATGCAGCGGAGTCGCGATCCCCGACGCTGTTACCATTGACGATAAAGCTTACAACCCTTTCATCAAATGCGACTGCTCCTTTAACAATTCCACTACTTGCCACATTACACAGCTGTACGTATCGACAGCATCTCTTCCACCATGTGTATGTCTCTTCTCATGACCGGGTGCTTTTTCTTTGGTTGCAGCAAGGTTTATGCACTGAGCGTTGCTGGTCCTATCCCTGATGAGTTATGGAAATTGACTTACCTCTCCAATCTGTATGTATTGGTCCCATTCCACTTCTTCCGTCTTTTCCAGTAGTTTCTCATTTCACTGGAGTTTTCATGGTGTGCCATGTGTCATGCCTTATAATTAAGCAACACTCAGCTCGAAATCTTACTTAGTTTCAAAATCTTACGTAGTTTTCCACGTGTCATGTCTACGCAACACTCACATGCTCTCATTTGCTGAAGCTCCATATTGATTTTAATCACCAAGGTTTCAAAATCTTACGTAGTTTTCCATTGTTCTGATGGTATTATGTACTTTATACAGGGACTTGGCCCAAAATCTCTTGACTGGTTCCTTATCTCCATCCATCGGCGACCTAACTCTCATGCAGTATCTGTAAGCACAACTCAATTCTAGTTTCAAAATTTATACGGGTTCTCTGCTCCTTTTTTAGCAGTTTTCTTTCTTTCCTGATGCTTACTCTGCTGATTTACTTCAGGGGTCTGAGCATCAATGCATTATCAGGGGAGCTCCCACCGCAACTTGGGCAACTTACAGGGCTATTGTCATTGTAAGTAACAGTTCCAGAACAGGACTTGTAATGTCAAGCAGAAGGATTCAACTGAATTAGGTGCATCGGATGTTCAGACAAATGTTCAATGAAATTTGACATGCAAGTTTAATGTTGTAGGTCCTTTAGCACCAATAACTTCAGTGGCTCTCTGCCATCTGAGCTTGGAAATCTGTCCAAATTGCAGCAACTGTAAGTCCTACCTGCTTAACATTCTTAAACATGGATTTTTCCTTTTAAAATATTTGCAGGTATTGGAGTTTGGCATGGGCCAGTTTTGTCGAAATAGGTGGCAAACGGACTAAGTAAATTTTTTCGTGTGTCCTTTCAAATTGATTAGTTTCTTTTAACCTTTCTGACTTGCAGTAGCATGTTGTTGTTACTATCATTCTGCCCATCATCACATAGCCTAACCCTTATACCTCATATTTCACTTTCACTGTCATCCTCTTGTTGACATTTCAACTACTAGAGACTCCGCAATGTTTGGCTGTGTACTTTCTGGGTGTAAAACTTTTCAAGTCTCGTGGATGTTGTGCAAATATTCCATGACACTCTGTCACCCTCTCCTCTTGGCATCACTTCTGCTTTCAACTATTCAAAAGGACAAACTATTGAGTTATTTGAGTTGTGTTAAATTAATAAAATTCCCTTGGCTGATGGAAGTCACCTATTGTGCAGTTACATGGATAGTTCCGGAGTCAGTGGTGAGATTCCGTCAACATTTTCCAAGCTTAAAAATCTTCAAACAGTGTAAGAGCTTCATTCCTCCTTTGATACTAGAAAAAAACTATTAACAGGAAAAGCTTCGTGATATGATTTCTCAGGAGAAATACCTTTTCCGGTTGCAGGTGGGCATCGGATAACAACTTCACTGGCAATATACCAGAATTCATAGGAAATTGGTTGCAGCTTACACAGCTGTAAGGCAATATATATGTCTGTTTTTCATCTAACCATGCCCAGGACTATGAATGTCTACCTTTCACAACAGTTTCTAGGATCTGGAAATTGAAATTTGACAAGTTCTATAGCGTTAATTCTGTATCATGTTATCATTAAACAGTACGTGATAAATTTGTCCAATTTTTTCTCAATTTGTTTTGTTTATAGGTTTCTTCAAGGAAATTCTTTCGAAGGTTCAATTCCTTCGACATTTTCCAATTTAACTTCTTTGAAAGACTTGTGAGTGGGCCATGTACTTTCTGTTTCTATGCTTGTAAAAAATAACTTACCACAGCCTTGAACAAACTGACAATGAGTTGAGTACATAATGCAGGAGAATAAGTGATGTGTCTAATGTGAGCTCTTCACTGGAATTCATCAAAAATATGAAGAATCTGACTATTCTGTAAGACATTGTGATTCCGGAGCTCGTAGCAGACTTTCTTTTCCTTTCTTTTTCTCTTTTGGCCCGTATGTGAAATGGGTTTACCCAATTGTTTCCAGGATACTGAGGAATAACAATATCTCAGATTCGCTCCCATCAGATTTTTCAGGATACCAAGGTTTATCTCAGCTGTAAGTCATTGTTTTGGTCGAGATTGATTGAAAATATGCCGAAGTGTGTCTGTCTTTCATTATCATCAACGTGGATATGAGTTGTTGCCATTTACATTGTGAATATATATTCAGTGACTCAGAAGCAGTATCTGAAAGGGATGAATAAGTCACCCTTCATTAATGGTTTATAATAGTGGTTACTAAGGGTGCGAATGGTAACGTTTCTGTTTCTTTTTTTGTTCTAGGGAATAGAAACAAAAAAAAGTGTTTCTGTTCCGGGGAACGGTTTTTGAACAAAAGAACGCGTTTGGTAACGTTTGTTCGAGAATAAAAAATGAGTAGAAACACGTTTGGTTAAATTGTATTTTTTTTCTGTTTCTTTTAATTTTTTAATATTTTTATTTTATTTTTCATTTTTCCTTTATTTTTTATTTTTCTTATTTCGGCCGGTCACCGGCCTCCGACGGCTCGGCCGACGGGGCCGGCAACCTCGCCCAGCCACGGCGAGCATCGCCGGCCCTCGGCGAGGGCGAGGCTCGGCCTCGCCGGATCTAGGCGGCCGAGCTCGCCCGGCCAAGGCGGCTCGGCCTCGCCCGCCGGGCGAGCTCGGGTTCGCCCAGATCCGGCGAGCCGGCGAGGGTCGCCGACCCTCGGCGGCGTCGCCGGCCCTCGGCGGCCGGTCACCCGGCCATGGCCGAGGCTGGCAACCGGCGAAAGAAAAAGAAGAAAAAAAAGAAGAAAGAAAAGAAGAAGAGAAGAAGAAGAGAGAGAAGAGAACAGAAAAATCCGTACATAAGTGTTTCTTCATTTTTGTTTCTGGAACAAGAAACAACAATTTGTTGTTTCTTTTTTTTGTTCCTATTTCGTTCCGGAAACAAAAAAAAAAAAACAGAAACGCAACCAAACGCGTTTATGTTCTTTTTTTGTTCCACTGGAACAAAATTCGTACAGAAGTGTTCCAAAAACACTTGTTTGGAGTGTTACCATGCACGCCCTAAATGATTTGTACTTAATATTATCTGGATGATCATATTTTAATTAAAGACCATCTTGTGCCCTCATTCATAGTACAGTACTTCAAAGGAGCATTTGCCTCCACGATTCTTCTCTAGACTTCAATTGACAAGATGTTATATTTATTGGGTATTGTGTTGTTTTTCACATGTAATCAGCTCGATTTTCCCAAAGGCATTTTATTTATTCAAACTTCTATATCTTGTTTACTCAATTTATTCATATAGTAACTTTGTTGCATCTATATTGGACCAGGGACTTAAGCTTCAACAAGTTAACAGGACAGATTCCAGACTCTCTTTTCAGTTTGAGCTCACTCACTCACTTGTAATGCACCTCATCTGGATTTCATACGTGTTCCCGCAGATATGTTCTCTTTGTTAATGCTTTGCAAATCTCTTTGCTTCATTTCTCAGGTTTCTTGGAAATAATAGTTTGAATGGCACACTGCCTGAACAGACAAGTGAATCCCTTCGTTACATGTAAGAAACACCTGAAAGATCTCCATTGCATAATAACCATAATGATGCTCGCAACTGTCACTGATCAATTGAAAAGAGCATGAAGTTACACACAAGTTTTTATGGGTACTTATGGAGTTTGAATGCGAAGAGGATGTGCAGTCAAAATATTCCGTGTTCCGTCATAGGTTGAAGGTTCAAAAAGAGGATATAGCTATTTGAATAGAATTTTCTCCTTTTTCCTTCATAGCTAACTCAGTACTAAATATATAGTTTCTTTCAAAGTCATCTATTTTGCACCTGTGAATATGGAGAATATAGTCAACCTTTTGTTGTTTGACATATCACAGCATGCTATTCGATACTGATAGATGACTACCCTGTTGGTTAACTAAATGACATCTCTCCTGTGCCAATTTTGCAGAGATGCGTCATACAATAACTTGATGGGAAGCATTCCCTCTTGGGTCAGCAATAATTTGCAACTGTATGGATTTCTGTCATTCGAAAAATGATAATTTATACTTTTAGTTAGATATCTAAAGTGAGGACTCTTCTTTTGCACTTTATCAATCTTTTATTGCTCATGGGATGCTCTATAGTACTTGAAGTCATTTTCTAGCTACAGGATGAGCTGTTGGTGTTCCAATCTTGTGAGGAGACTTACGATCACATCTTTTTTCATGATGCATTTTGCAGTAATCTGGTTGGCAACAACTTTGCATTGGACAACTCTTACAGAAGGTAAATGCCCTAGTGATTTTTTGTTTATGATGCTTGAGTGATCATAAACGGTAATCAATTCAATCGAAAACGGTTAGCTGATGTGTCCTCAGACTTGGCTTGAATGCCTACCTCGCTTTACGAGGATAATCACCCATCCCACCACCTTTCTAGGCATTCTAGATGTTTTGTATATCAAATTTGTCCTTTGTCGTAGTAATTCCATTAATTGAGATCACAGATGCATGCTGAATTTACATTAAAACTCACTCTCACGTTTGGTTGTTAATTCTACTGCTTGGAACGAATATAGATAATTTAAACACTGCCTACAAAAGAACTGTCATAGGTATCAACTTTCATATGATTGTCCTTGTTCATATGCTGTTGTGGATGTCAGTAATTTGAATAAATACTGATACTACAGTTTCACCATCTTTTAATCCTCGTAATCAATTCAGTGGAGAATCAGCAATCCTGCAAAACTCTGTATTAGTATTCACTAGAAAAGCATGCAGTTTGAAATATGACTTGGAGATGCTATCACCGCTTCATCTGCTCTTGATTTACTCATAAGTTCATACTGCCATACAAGTCAACTGAATGAAATTTTCTCCCTTTATCTTAGCCTTCTTCCTTCAGGATTAAACTGTCTTCAACGGAATTTTCCTTGCACTACAGGGAATGGAATCTGTAAGTCCACGTAACCTTTTCCCTTGAATATGCTTTCCTTTTGTTGAATACCTCAACAAGAGGAGGACAGGAGATCATGTTTCCAGTTACCTTAGATATTCTGTGTGCTTGCATCCTGATATGTGAAGTGAAGGGTAACTTTAAATGTAGTAGAAGACAGAATGGTCAAAGTAGTTTCTTCCAGTAAGTTAGATTAGGGGTAGTTCAGTAGAAGAGAGGAAAAATTAAGGTTCAAGTTAATATGCTAGGTTATTTTCTTCGAAAGGGGACAGCTATGTAGTGTTGATGTCCCATTGTCAGCTCTTGCCACAGACACAGATATAAGGCCGGCCGCTTAATGATCAATAATTACCTCTCTACAATGACTTGGAGATGCTACCAACACTTTAGACTCAGAGCTGTTCCAGACTGCACGGGTCTCTGCTTCATCTCTACGATATTATGGATTAGGGCTGGAGAATGGAAACTACAATGTCACCCTCCAGTTTGCTGAAATACAAATCCAGGATACTGAATGGAAACGTCTTGGGAGGCGTCTTTTTGATATATACATACAGGTAGGGCCATGCTTTACTGGGCTTCTTGTTTTACTAAGAAAGGTCATGGTCAATTGCTAATGCCATTTGTGCTTATTTCAGGGAAACCTCGTTGCAAAGGATTTTGACATACGGAAAGAGGCAGGTGGTGCCTCTTTTACAGCTGTCCTAAAATTGTATCAGGCTCAGGTAACAGCAAACTATCTTGAAATACACTTCTTTTGGGCTGGAAAAGGGACGTGTTGTGTACCAAAACAAGCCACATATGGACCTCTAATTTCAGCCATTAGTGCTGTCCCAGGTACTATGATTATAACCTGCTCATACTCCCAGCACCACTTTATAAAACATCACTAAATTGGCAGGCTTTGTGCAGATTTTATACCCACTGTCAGTAACAAACCCCCAACCCCAACCCGCAAAAAGGATCACACTGGGTTGATAGTTGGAGTTGCTACTGGAGTTGGAGTGGTCGGTTTGGTGGCTGTTCTCCTGGCGTTCTATGTTGTTCGGAGAAGGAGAATGGCACGCATGATTGAAGATCAAGGTAAACCACACTATCAGAAGTTTCCGATAGCTTCCCCATGATAATTTCCTATCTGTAATCTTGTGTGCTAATTGTGTTTTTGGATAAAAGATGAAAACAATGTTCTGCAGAGGTAAAAAGAATGAGAAATCTCCGTCTTGAAATGCTGCTGCTATTAAGAGCTTTTGAGCTCATTGCCCACTGGTGGTTGGAAGTGAAATTTCCATGTTTTCTAGTTGAAGCTAAATTTCATGAATGCATTTTTATTTCGCTGGATGACTAATTAAGCAGCTAACATATTTCCAAGAAGTCAAAAACTAAGTGACAAAAGGTTGCGAAATATTCTAATAGTGGGAATCTTATCTGCATTATTGTGTCTTACAGAGTTCCTTGGCATGGATGCTAGACCTTACACTTTCAGCTATGCAGAACTAAAGGCTGCTACAGATGACTTCAATCCCAATAACAAACTTGGGGAGGAGGATTCGGCCCTGTTTTCAAGGTTTGTTGCGATTCATTGGATAACACAAAAGAGTAGATGTCGATGGAGTGGTGTCACATTTAAATATTCGCAGAATTGAGGTGCTTGGCTCCTTGCAAAAGCTGATCTTCTCGCTATTGCTTCTTCAACTATAGCTGATCTGATCTTAGCTTGTCATAAGAACTAAATCGATGGTTGGTCTTTCTGAAAGTGTTTCTTGGAGAAAGAATTAAAAAGAGAAGAGAAACGCATTGGTAAATGAACAGCGATTATGGTTTCCGTGCCTTGGGCCAAAAAGAAAAAGACAATGGCTTTCGTGTGCTGGTTGCCCTAACTTTCAATATTTTCTCTGCCTTGAAAAGAAAAGCACTTCTTCGCTTACTGCTTTTTCATTCTTTAGGAAATCATCCTTTGGCTTTGGAGGATGACTGTAATAGATCCTAAATTACGCCAGGAAAGAAAGAAGTTCAATGGATGCCATCCAAATATCCATGGATAATATGACAAATTGTTGATTACATAAGGTTTCAAGTAAGTAATGAATGGACAATTTTCTTGGTTATGTTTGCTAGGAGTGACGTAAATTAGGTTGACCGTCCTTCATTTGTCATCTATATGCTAATACAGTGTAGCTGTTAAAAAATATATTTTGGATGTGTGTGTGTGCGGAAGCATGGTTTTGGTAGTAGTTATAGTTTTTGGTTTGTGATGTGTGCAAGTGTATGGTATATTTTGTGGAGGATGAACAAGGGACAAGGTAGGATAATTTGAGAGATATAGGACATGAGATATGGGGGAAATAGTTTTATTAGTTAAACAAACTAGTTTGATGAAAGTACAGTAAAGGTCTAAGACCTTGAAGAGTTCACCCCCACATACAAGGTGACCTCTCACGCGGTGGAGGTATTTCCCTCACATACAAGGTGGAGGGTTTACCTCTCACACGGTGGAGGTAAACTTACATGCCTATTTATAGGCGTGAGTCACCGCCTTAGAAGATTCTAGTCTTCTCTTAAATGCTAGACTTCTCTAGGCTTCTCTTACATGCTAGACTTTTCTTCTTTCTTCTAGAAAATGTTTTCTTCTTTCTTCTAGAAAATTCATCTAGGGAATTCTAGAGAATTCTAGAAGTTTACCAACTCTAGGAAATTCTAGAAAATGGATCACCATTTCCAACAGTAGCTCTAGGAGATGGACGACATTTCTTGATAATCAGACTTAAGTGGAGCTTCCGGATAGTCTAGGAAGTGGAGTGTACATTAATATGCTGATCGCATTATTGGTCTCAAAATGGCTTAAGCGTTTTTTTATATTGAAGTACTGACCATATCAGTGACATCAGTGAACACTTGATGATGGGAGAGTGATTGCTGTTAAGCAACTATCTGTAACATCCCACCAGGGAAAGAAACAATTCGTGACAGAGATTGTCACTATATCTGCAGTGCAACACCGCAACCTTGTCAAATTGTATGGATGCTGCATTGATGCTGATAATCGGCTTCTTGTATATGAGTATCTAGAAAACAAGAGTCTTGATCAAGCAATGTTTGGTAGGTGACAGAATATTCACCTCAATTATGTCTTTCGTCATGTAAAAAGTGACGTTTGGACTTATGATATAGTGCCTCCATGGTGCAGGGCAAAGGACCTTGAATCTTGATTGGGGGACACGGTTTGATATATGTCTGGGTATTGCAAGGGGCCTAGCTTATCTTCACGAGGAGTCAAGGCTGAGAATCGTGCATAGGGATGTGAAGGCCAGTAATATTCTACTGGACTCTGATCTCATCCCTAAAATATCAGACTTCGGTTTGGCTAAACTTTATGATGATAAGAAGACCCATATAAGCACCCGTGTTGCGGGAACCATGTAAGCTCCATGTTCTTCTGCCATATGCAAACAGAGCCATATGCATTAGCACATTGACGCCTACAGCTGCTGAGAATCTAATTCTGCTTTCTTATTGCTTTTGTAGTGGATATCTTGCTCCCGAGTATGCAATGCGTGGCCACCTTACAGAGAAGGCAGATGTGTTTGCGTTTGGCGTAGTGGCTCTAGAGGTTGTCAGCGGAAGGTCAAATTCAGACCCTAGCTTGGAAGAAGAAAATATATATCTCCTTGAATGGGTACGCGCTTGAATATTCTGCCACTTGTTCGATTGTTTTATGGCCATTATTTAAGAAGGAAACATCATTATCCTTCTTCCTATTTTCTTCCCTGCTAATTCTATCTATGGGGTTGCCTGATAACATCCTTGTCACTTTTGGTACCTGCTTCTCAGGCTTGGAACCTGCACGAAACCAACCGTGTTGTGGAGCTGGTGGATTCTAGATTATCAGAGTTCAATGAAGAAGAGGCAAAACGCATCGTTGCAATAGCACTCTTGTGCACTCAAACATCGCCAGCGCTGAGACCCCCAATGTCCCGTGTGGTGGCAATGCTCTCTGGGGATATTGAAGTGGCGACCGTGTCCACGAGGCCAGGCTACTTGACTGATTGGAGATTCAATGATACAACTAGCTCCTTAGCCGAGACTGCTGATAAGAACACAGACAAGAGCCCTTACAACTCCCCATTCACTGCAAGCACTGTTGGAACTGCAAATTTTTCACCGGAAATTGCAACGACACCCATGCTTGATGAGATAATCGGAGATGGTAGATGAACATGGTTTACCTGGATGGATCTCTGCCGCATCCATATCATGCTTTATCAGTTGATTACGCCAACATTATGTACCGTATTTAATTAATTGTACGTACAGATGAATTTCCTCTAGAAGATGGCTCTCCCTGTCAATTATTTTTGTCATTATGTAATTTAAAGTTGTACGAATCAAGATTTGTAAAACCTATGACTCCATAATACCTTAAACTATCATTTATATAAAAATACACAACTGAACGACTTAAAAATTGGATTTCGCCGCACAAATCTCCAATAATTCCAAATGTCAAGTCTTAATATTGAAAATACTCTGATTGGAAGAGCAAGGAGTGTGAACACTAACCAAATGTTGTTGCACTAACCAAATGTTGCACTACGGAGTTAAGTTGACTTGGCGAGGTGTATGCGACGTGCACACGCCAAACCACTTTTCTCTTCTTCTCCCTCCTTTTTCTTTTTGCCTTTCTCTCTCTCTTCCTTTTTTTTCTTTTTTAATCTCCCGTCTCGTTTGGGCTCTCTTTTCAACCCTCTTTCCTTTTTTCCAAAATAAAAATGGGTCCCACCACTTATTGAAAAGTCAAATATTACACAAAGGCTAATTACAAAATTTGTACACAGCTCGAGACTTCATTGAAAGTAAGGCAAAGTGGAGGGGCCATTTCTGATCTTTTTCTCTAACGCCATTGCCCTTGGCTTTCTCATCAAATTATATCTACTCATATGTACACGTGGCTCTCCTCCCAGCTCTAAGGATCCCCCCCCTCTCTCTCTCTCTCAGGTTGAACTATGGCAAATTCGAGGGTGATCTTTGCCTTGCATGTAGCAGTGTGCATACTACTTGCAGATATCGCTCGTGCTTAGAATCAGACTGAGGCTGCAACTATTCCTTCTGAAGGTCCAAACAAACCCTCTTCCTCTCTATGTGTGTTCTTGTGTTTAATGAGCTTTTTTTCCTTAAGAGTGCGGATGATGTCAACACCCTTCCTGATAATGAAAATCATCTCCTTCCTAAAGTATAATTAAGATTTTGATAGACTCTGATTAGACGACAACATTGGACGATGTCCTCTTATTTAACCAAGGCAACCGGGTAACCAATTTACCACGTTTGCTTAATAATTCTTGTTTAGTGCACTGTTATTTCAATCTTATGATGGTGCTATTTCAACAGCATATTTGAATTGTAGGAGATGGACCATTGGAAGAGCCAAAGAGTTTATGGTTTCTTTTGCAAGAAACAACAAAACATTGAAATGATTTTTTTTAATTACAAATCCATAACATGATATTATTAAGCGATAAGATATTCATGAGATGCCCTTTTTAAATGGTGGATGTAGCCCCCAAAATAGAAGAGAAAAAGATAGTGAATATAATTCATTAACTTATGCATCTGCATCTCTATTCTATTATGTTTTCCATACTAACTAGTACTAATCATCATTTTATTTTCAAGAAAAATACTTAATCGTATACTGACTTCTTAATTATATGAAATGGCATAAGATCATGTATAATGCAGTTATATGCATATGCTGATTCACAAATTTTCTTCAATTTCTATAATTCATTTAGGTCCCTAATGCTTCTTTTTTCTTTGCGTACAACATTCAATTGAGTAGGTAATAATCTCATCTAGCGATATTATGCTACATGTTTTGATCATTTCGCTATTTCGTATAATGTAATGGATATCATATTTTTGCCATTGTTGTTCCGTATTGTTGATTTCGCCAAAACCTTGAATTAAGGTCTTCAACTCTTGACACAACTTAACTTGAAATACAACATTGAGGTTTATTTTACATTTTTTGAAATTTAATGCATCCTTCTAATAATATTAATAAAATTTATTTAGTAATAATTTTTTCATACCAGTGATTAGCTTTATCTGGGTATTTAATTTCGTTCATATATACACCCCTTGGAGGATTTGCTTCCTTCCCACCATGTCATTATCCTTCGCCGCATGCACCTTATTGCTTCTATCCAATCACCACTTGACACACACACACACACAGAGATATATATAAACAAATTAAAAATCATATTTCCTCTGTCTTCCTTCTAACCACCGCTCCGGCCTCTCATCTCCCCGTTCCGCCGCAACCTCCTTCCACGAGCCCTTACCCCGCTGTGGTTCTCGCGCCAGCGGTGAGCTGAGTTCCCTCCCACCACCGGAGCCCAATCACAGGGGAAGACGAAGCCGAAGACGAATATAGGAAGTCGTCTTCTGGTGACGAGATGCGTCGGTCAACTTTATGGGTCAACTTTATTTTTTTCCCCTGTTTTGGTGACGAGATGCGCTGCAAAATGGGAGGGCCTCAGCATTCAAGTTTCTGGGCTTCTTTCTTTGTCCACTGCTTCCACAGATTTCTATAACCCAGCTTCTACAAATCTCCCAAAAATCGAGTTGTTTGCGGCCATGTCTTCTACCTTTTGGTCAAAAGGACAAGCCAAGAGACCGACTAAAAGGACAGGCCAAGAGACTCACTGCCCCTTCTTTGTCTCAAAGATATTTCCCCAAATTTCTTTGTCAAGAGATTTCTATTTTTTTCCTTATTTTTCCCCATATTTTTGGGCATTTGCTCAAGGCCAAAAATGGGTAAAGATGACCACAACGACGACGAGGATGAAGGACTATTTCCGGCGAAGGCGAAGCTGACAATGAAGACGGCGGTGGGGGTGGATCGGGTTTGGGCACGCAGCAGTGTCGGTCGAGATGGGCGCCGGCGGGGGACACTCGGAGGTCGGGCTCGGACGTGGCTGTGTGGCTGAGAAAGATGAAGAGAGTGACTTGGTATGAGTAGATTTTCAACTTTTTGTGATTCCACGTCAGATTATTACATGCCAAGTGTGTTAGAAATTTCCTATAATATGGGCTTACATTAATTAATTGATTTTCTATTTTAAATAATCCGGTTAATGGATATTCTAATATTTGATTGAATTGGGTATTGGCATATATTATTAACGGGCAGTTGGCTTGAAGAAAGTGTAGAAAGCGGTGTGTTTGATCAGGCTTTCGTAATGGGAAGGGCGGATTGACACGTTGTTGATTAGGGTTTCTTGGAGTCACTCTACAGCTTTTATAAAAAGGTAGGTTATACCGCATCGGTTCTTTAATCCCGTTGAAATTGGTCGCTATATCGAAATAGGACATAGAGAGGAAGATCTGGTATTCCAATAGATCCGATTATCAGAGTGATCAGTTTTCTTGAAGTAAACAATGGCTCAAGCAGTGACGCTTTAATTTTGAATTTATTGATCTTGGTGTTTTACAATCATGTATGGATCCGTTTGTTCTTAATTGATTAAATAATATCTACATGTGGTATCAGAGCAAATCGTATATGATTGTAGAACCCAAATTTTCTCTTGTTATGGAAAAATTCAAAACCCTCATCTTTGAGCCGAATATGGGCATTATTTTTTCGTGTAGTTTTTTTTTTTGCTTGATTAATCCTATAACCATAGGGCTTTTGTTCTACATGTTGAGATCTTTCCAACCATATATAATTTGCATAATTTCGTTGAGAATTGAGAGAGAATTTTAGATTTGAAATTCTAGGGTTTATACGTGAAAAAGTTCTAGAATTTGCAAATTACTTGCAATTGATTGATGTTCGATGCAAATCGTTGTATGGGTATTGTTATATATTTGTTTTAGTATCTTTTGTTGTATTAAATTGAGTTTTTAGGGCTTAAATTTAAGAAAACCGAATTTTCGGCCATGAGAGGTTTAAGATCCGAAACTTTGAAGCTTGCATGTGGTGGATTTAGTTGATCTTTCTTAGTTTAATTAAATCCAGTTAATTAAATTGATGTTATAAGCAAAACCCATGAGGAAATTTTATCAAAAACCATGTTTATTTGTGCCTTCGGAGCTTCGGGTCGAAACCGGGTCGTATGACCCGTTTTTCTGCAAATTCGTGACCCGGCTGGAGGTTGAAGAAGACCTCCAGCCGGGCTTAGTCCTGAATATGGGCTTCAGCCCATATATATATTTTTAAATTTCATAGCCCATTTCATGGGCCAATTTTAAATTAAAGGGGAGATGGGCTTCTCCATACATGGGGCCATTTTCTATTTAAAAGGAGTGGGCTGCATGAGGGTTTAAGACTCGCGGGTTTGGCCCGCGGTCTGATTAGGGCTGCTCGCGGGTCTCCTAGGCCCGCGGGAAGTCCGAAATATTTAAATAATATAATAATAATAAAAATTTTAAAAAAAAAATTTTAAAAAAAATTGTTGCAATAAATTGTTGTTTGAAAAAGTGCAATATGATCATTGGAAGCACACGTTGTAAAGTGTTTCATATTGTTTGATGAATTTTGGGCATAAATTTTGGAGTTCCTTATTGATAAAAGATTAATATATACAATTACTCGCCCAAAGGGAGTTATTGTGTATATTAATTTGGAAAAATAGCATGAAGTTTATTCCCACATTTAAAAGATGGGGATGTATAATTGAAAAATATTTATCTGCCCAAAGGGGATAAATGTTTTGAAAGTTATATGTAATTCCCCTCTATATTGATATATTAGAGATGAATGATGGGGATGTGTGACTCAAAAGGTTTATCTGCCTAAAGGGGATAAATTTTTTAGAGTTATGTGTAATTCTCCTCTATGTTGAGATAATGGAAATATATATAATTTAAAGGATTTGTCTGCCCAAAGGGGATTGAACCTTGAAAATTATATGTAATTCTCTTTTATCATCTCTATATATCAATATTATGGAGATGTATGATTTAAAGGATTTGTCTGCCCAAAGGGGATGGATCCTTGACAATTATATGTAATTCTCCTTGTTTTTATAAATTTCATACTGGGAAAAATAATGGTGCATTATACACTCTGCCCAAAGGAGAGTTTATGATGTGCGATTATTTTTGTTGAGTTGCTTATTGCCCATAATTGATCATATTGCATTGTGTGTGTTAAACAGTTACCTTTGCTGTAAATAACAACAATGCCATGGTGGAAATGTTAACTGGATCAAACTTTAAGAGATGGAAGCAAGATATAGAGTTTGCTTTGGGCATCGTTGATATGGACTTGGCTCTACGTGAGGATGAACCTGCCAGGCCAATGATCAAAGTACTGCAGATCAAAAGTCCCATTATGCTAGATGGGAAAAATCTAATCGACTGAGCCTCATTGCTATGAAGAGGTCTATTCTGAGCATCGATTAGTGGTTTGCCGGAAGATACGAATGCCGGACAGTTCCTTGAAGCGTGGGAGAAAGATATAGAGTCTCGAGATAAGGCTGAAGCCGAGAACTTACTTGAGTGAGTTAACGAACATGAGGTATGATGCTGCTATGGGTGTTAGAGAATTTATACTGAAGATGGTCCACATTCAATCCAAACTTAAGGTCCATGAAATTGTTCTTTCTGAAAATTATATTGTGCATCAAGCCTTAAATGTTTTGCCAGCTAAATTTAGCCAGATTAAGACTGCTTATAATGCTCAGAATGAGACATGGAGTGTTAATGCCTTGATTACTAAGTGTGTGATTGAGGACGAGAAATTAAAGAAGGAAAAGTACGAGTTTGCCCACTTAACTACCAATGCCAAGTTGAGTTCATATAGAGGCAAATGGAAGCCTAAGGGTCAAATGTTCATGACCCAAAGAAATGGCAAGACTTTAGGAAAAATGAGAACTATGGGAGGAATGGAGATAAGGATTTTAAATGTTTTCATTGCAAGAAGCAGGGTCACAAGAAAGCCAATTGAAACAAATTTCAAGCTTGGCTAAAAATAAGAAAAGAAAGTCACCAAGGGTCTAACAAATCTAAGAAGTCCAAGTCTGAGGGAGTCAAAGCTTAAAGTTGGCAACAATATTGGAGTTGATGTGGAGCGCATAGGGATAGTTGTTTTGAATTTAGATTCTAGTTTTTATCTAATTAAGGAGAAGACGATGCTCTTGACATGTTTAAAGTGTTTCGTACTGAAGTTGAGAATCAATTGGGAAAATTATCAAGATTGTCGAGATCGATCGTGGTGGTGAGTATTATGAGCGATATGCGAGGCTGGACAACAAAAGGGACCGTTTGCAAAATATTTGCAGGACTGTGGTATTGTTGCTCAATATACAATAACTGGGAGTCCTGAGCAAAATGGTGTAGCTAAACGGCGAAATCGCACACTCATGGAGATGAAATGAAGTATGATGGACAGTTCTAATTTGCCTGAATACTTATGGGGTGATGCGATTAAAACGGCAACTTATATATTGAATCGTGTACCTAGTAAATTGGTGCCGAAAACACCTTTTGAATTATGGACTGGGAGGAAACCTAGCTTGAATCATTTACGAGTTTGGGGTTGTCTGCGAGAGGTGAAAATTTATGATCCTTCTCGAAGAAGACGGAATCCGGGACTACTAGATGTTACTTTTTTGGATATCCTGATCATTCTAAAGGGTATAGATTTTATTGTTCTACTCGAGGCACTAGAATCGTTGAATCTCAAACTGCCAAATTCCTGGAATTAGATGTTGCTGAAAAGAGTTCTTTTCAATCTTTCGAAATGGAAGAACCAAATAAAACGGTCTCTATTCCATTGCCCATCTTGCATGATGATTCTATGCGAGATCCCAGCAGATTGGAAATTCAGCAAGAAGAAAATACCACAACACAAGACCTTCCATAATCACATATAATAAGTATTATATTTTCATGGATCATGGGCCTAGTAGTGTAGTAAGAAATAGTGCCAACATGTGATCAAGATATACACTATTTCTTATCGGTCCTCAATGCAATTTCTCAACGACATGAAACTGCATTAGCGCAATTTCTAAACAACATGAAATTGCCTCAGTGCGATTTCTAAACAACATGAAATTGCACAATTATGTCACAATCCAACATGAGATCTCATAATTAGTGACATCCAGTCATCTTTAAACTAAAATTTGTTTAAAGATACTGTTTTATATTTCCATTTCTCAGTCAACAGGAGAAAGGATAACAATAGAATCAATAACAACAATCATTGAAAATAAATGCTTTAATAGACATCATAAAAGCATTATCGCCCGCATATAACTATAATATCCAGAAATACAAACTATATAACTCCCACTAACAAAAGAAATCAAAAGATTCTAAAACACCCATATTCTTTACATGTTCTTTAAACAAAATGGGTCGTAAGCCTTTTGTTAGAGGATCAGCCAACATGGACTCGGTTCGATATTTTCAATTACAACGTCTCCATTTTTTACCAAGTCCTTAACAGTATAATATTTGATCTCCATGTGTTTGGACGCATTACTAATCTTGTCATGCTTGGAATAAAACACAGCTGTAGTGTTGTCACAAGTAGATCACCATAGGTCTAGCAATAGAGTCCACAACACGCAATTCGAGATCAATTTCTGAGCCAAACTGCTTGAACCGACGCGCCATAGCACGCTACAAACTCAGCATACATTGTAGAGTTCGTAATCAATGTTTGTTTTGTGCTCTTCCAAGAAATAGCACCTCCAGCCATCATAAAAATATATCCAGAAGTTGATTTTCTATTATCTGAACAACTAGCAAAATCAGCATCTGAATATCCAATCACTTTTAGGTCCTCAACTCTGCTATAAACGAGCATGAAATCCTTTGTTCGTTGTAGATATCTCATCACCTTCTTAGCTGCAACCCAATGTTCTTGACATGGATTCGACATATATCTTCCAAGAGTATTCACAGCAAAAGCAATATCAGGTCTGGTACATACTTGTGCATACATAAGGCGCCAACTGCACTAGCATATGGAACATTTTCATGACTTCCTTTTCAACATCATTCTTGGGGCATTGATTTATGCTCAATTTATCTCCTTTCACAACAGGAGCTTCACGACTTACGAGTGTCTGCCTATTGAATCTTTTCAAAACACGATCTATATAACTTTTCGAGATAATCCCAGAACCTTCTTAGATCTGTCACGATGAATCTCAATGCCTAGAACAAAAGAGGCTTCCCCAAGATCTTTCATATCAAACTTTGTAGATAGAAAATTTTTGGTGTCATTCAATAGATCAACATCATTGCTAGCAAGTAAAATGTCATCTACATAAAGTACTAAGAAAATATATTTACTCCCACTTACTTTCATGTAGATGCATTGATCAAACTTATTTTCTTCAAAGCCAAATGATCTCACAACTTTGTGAAATTTTAAGTACCACTGACGTGATGCTTGTTTGAGACCATAGATGGATCTTTGAAGTTTGCACACCATATGCTCCTTTCCGGCTTCTTTGAACCCTTCAGGTTGCTGCATATATACTTCTTCATCCAGATCTCCATTTAGAAAAGCTGTCTTGACATCCATTTGGTGAAGCTCTAAATCAAAATGAGCCACCAAAGCCATGATTATCCGAAAAGAGTCTTTAGTAGATCTTTGGGGAAAAGACTTCATTATAATCAATGCCTTATCTCTGTGTGTACCCTTTTGCGACTAACCTTGCTTTGAATCTCTCGATGTTGCCCTTATTGTCTTTCTTGGTTTTGAATACCCATTTGCAACCGATTGGCTTATGCCCATCAGGTAGATCAACAAGTTTCCATACTTGATTAGTTGACATGGACATCATCTCGTCATTCATCGCTCCTAACCATTTATCTGCCTGATCACTATTAAGAGCTTCTTTGAAGGTCATCGGATCAACTACACTTCCAACATCAAAATCAGCTTCTCCAAGATAGACATGATAATCATTTAAAAATGTTGGTCTTCTTTGTCGCTGTGATCTTCGCATAGGCATTTCTGGAGCTACATCATTCATCTGGGGAATTTCATTTGTAATGGGAGGATCTACCGTCATATTTTCGGTATTTTCATCCTGTTGAATTTCCAATCTGCTGGGATCTCGCATAGAATCATCATGTAAGATGGGCAATGGAATAGAGACCGTTTTATTTGGTTCTTCCATTTCGAAAGATTGAAAAGAACTCTTTTCAGCAACATCTAATTCCAGGAATTTGGCAGTTTGAGATTCAACGATTCTAGTGCCTCGAGTAGAACAATAAAATCTATACCCTTTAGAATGATCAGGATATCCAATAAAATAACATCTAGTAGTTCTGGATTCGGTCTTCTTCTGAGAAGGATCATAAATTTTCACCTCTGCAGGACAACCCCCCAATGTTCTTGACTTGGATTCGACAGATATCTTCCAAGAGTATTCACAGCAAAAGCAATATCAGGTCTGGTACATACTTGTGCATACATAAGACTGCCAACTGCACTAGCAATGCCAGATTTTTTTTAAAATTTCGTAGCCCATTTCATGAGCCAATTTTAAATTAAAGGGGAGATGGGCTTCTCCATACATGGGGCCATTTTCTATTTAAAAGGAGTGGGCTGCATGAGGGTTTAAGACTCAATTAATTAATGATAAAATTTCCTCATGGGTTTTGCTTATAACATCAATTTAATTAACTGGATTTAATTAAACTAAGAAAGATCAACTAAATCCACATGAAATTGCACAATTATGTCACAATCCAATAATGGCATCTCAATATCAATCCAATCCTATATAACCTCAATATAGGACTATGGAGATCAATGTGTTAAGAAAATACCACAACACAAGACCTTCCATAATCACATATAATAAGTATTATATTTTCATGGATCATGGGCCTAGTAGTGTAAGCCATGGTATCTCATGTCATAAGGAACTCCAATAAGAAAAATAATATTCCAATAAGAAAGATCTAAGAAATGGCAAGAGAGAGGAAATGTTAGAAATTTCCTATAATATGGGCTTACATTAATTAAAAGATAACTCTAAAAAATTTATCCCCTTTAGGCAGATAAACCTTTTGAGTCACACATCCCCATCATTCATCTCTAATATATCAATATAGAGGGGAATTACATATAACTTTCAAAACAGTTATCCCCTTTGGGCAGATAAATATTTTTCAATTATACATCCCCATCTTTTAAATGTGAAAGGAGATAAATTGAGCATAAATCAATGCCCCAGGAATGATGTTGAAAAGGAAGTCATGAAAAATGTTCCAACGAAAACTAGATCACTCAGATCACTTCCAAGAATATGGGCTTACATTAATTAATTGATTTACTAATCAGATTTGATCTCATGTTGGCAGTCTTATGTATAATATTCCAATAATGGCAAGAGAGAGGAAATGTTAGAAATTTATATGTAATATAAATTGATGTTGAGGCAATTTCTAAACAACATGAAATTGCCTCAGTGCGATTTCTAAACAACATGAAATTGCCTCGGTGCGATTTCTAAACAACATGAAATTGCACAATTATGTCACAATTATTGGAATATTAAAAAATAATATTCCAATAATGGCATCTCAATATCAATCCAATCCTATATAACCTCAATATAGGACTATGGAGATCAATGTGTTAAGAAAATACCACAACACAAGACCTTCCATAATCACATATAATAAGTATTATATTTTCATGGACTAATTGTGCAATTTCATGTTGTTTAGAAATCGCACTAAGGCAATTTCATGTTGTTTAGAAATTGCCTCAACATCTTGAAAAAGATTTTATTTTGAAAACGACACTATCGGGTTAATAACTAAAATTTTGTTTTATGTGGCCACAACTTTTAAAAAATAATATTCCAATAATGGCATCTCAATATCAATCCAATCCTAGTGCAGTTGGCAGTCTTATGTATGCTGGGAAAAATAATGGTGCATTATACACTCTGCCCAAAGGGGAGTTTATGATGTACTGATTATTTTTGTTGAGTTGCTTATTGCCCATAATTGATCATATTGCATTGTGTGTGTTAAACAGTTACCTTTGCTGTAAATAACAACAATGCCACGGTGAAAATGTTAACTGGATCGAACTTTAAGAGATGGAAGCAAGATATAGAGTTTGCTTTGGGCATTGTTGATATGGACTTGGCTCTACGTGAGGATGAACCTGCCAGGCCCAATGATCAAAGTACTGCAGATCAAAAGGCCCATTATGCTAGATGGGAAAAATCTAATCGACTGAGCCTCATTGCTATGAAGAGGTCTATTGCTGAGCATCTGATTAGTGGTTTGCCGGAAGATACGAATGCCAGACAGTTCCTTGAAGCAGTGGGAGAAAGATATAGAGTCTCAGATAAGGCTGAAGCTGGGAACTTGCTGAGTGAGTTAACGAACATGAGGTATGATGCTGCTATGGGTGTTAGAGAATTTATACTGAAGATGGTCCACATTCAGTCCAAACTTAAGGCTCATGAAATTGTTCTTTCTGAAAATTATATTGTGCATCAAGCCTTAAATGTTTTGCCAGCTGAATTTAGCCGATTAAGACTGCTTTTATAATGCTCGAGAATGAGACATGGAGTGTTAATGCCTTGATTACTAAGTGTGTGGCGAGGAAGAGAAATTAAAGAAGGAAAAGTATGAGTCCGCCCACTTAACTACCAATGCCAAGTCGAGTTCGTATAGAGGCAAATGGAAGCCTAAGGGTCAAATGCTCATGGCCCAAAGAAATGGCAAGACTTTAGGAAAAATGAGAATTATGGGAGAAATGGAGATAAGGATATTAAATGTTTTCACCTGTAAGAAGCGGGGGTCACAAGAGAGCCAATTGCTACAAATTTCGAGCTTGGCTAAAAACAAGAAAAGAAAGTCACCAAGGTGAGTTGTTGGTTTGTTTTTGAATCAAATTTGGTTGATGTTCCTTTGGATTCTTGGTGGCTTGATTCTGGTGCTACTGTTCATGTGACTACTACCTTACGGTCTCACAAATCTAAGGAGTCCAAGTCTCGAGGGAGTCAAAGCTTAAAGTTGGAAACAATACGGAGTTGATGTGGAGCGCATAGGGACAGTTGTTTTGAATTTAGATTCTGGTTTTCAGCTTGTCTTGAACAATGTCTTTTATGTTCCTAATTTTAGGAGAAACTTAGTATCTCTTTCTTCGCTTGACAAAGCTGGATATTGTCTTCATTTTACGAATAAAAGAGTGGATTTGAGTTATGATTCCAGAATTATTGGGAATTGTGTTTTGTTTGATGGATTATATCGATTATCCTTATCTCCCGATAGACCATATTGCTCTTTCAATGTCGAGAATGTTGTTGCTAAGAGATCTTTGATTAAAGATAGATTTTCATTGCTATGGCATAGCGATTGGGGCATATCTCAAAAGAACGGGTAAAAGCGACTTATCGTGGCTGATATTCTCCCTCCTCTTGACTCGAGATGATATTGAGACTTGTATTGATTGTGTAAGGGGAAAATTAACTAAAACAAAGAAGAAAGGTGCTACTCGCGAGTCAAAGTCTATTGGAGATAATTCATACCGATATTAGTGGGCCATACTCAATCACCTTGTGTGGAAATAAATACTTCATCACGTTCATTGATGATTTCTCCCGTTATTGTTATCTTTATCTAATTAAGGAGAAGACTGATGCTCTTGACATGTTTAAAGTGTTTGTCTTGAAGTTGAGAAACAATTGGGAAAAATTATCAAGATTGTCGAGATCACGATCGTGGTGGTGAGTATTATGGGCGATATACTGAGGCTGGACAACAAAAGGGACTGTTTGCAAAATATTTGCAGGACTGTGGTATTGTTGCTCAATATACAATGATTGGGAGTCCTGAGCAAAATGGTGTAGCTGAACGGAGAAATCGCACACTCATGGAGATGAAACGAAGTATAATGGGCAGTTCTAATTTGCCTGAATACTTATGGGGTGATGCGATTAAAACGGCAACTTATATATTGAATTGTGTACCTAGTAAATCGGTGCCGAAAACACCTTTTGAATTGTGGACTGGGAGGAAACCTAGCTTGAATCATTTTCAACTAAATTTTCATGTAACTGGATATCCAATAAAATAACATCTAGTAGTTCTAGATTCGGTCTTCTTCTGAGAAGGATCATAAATTTTCACCTCTGCAGGACAACCCCAAACTCGAAAATGATTCAAGCTAGGTTTCCTATAATATGGGCTTACATTAATTAAAAGATTTTATTTTGAAAAAGACACTATCGGGTTAATAACTAAAATTTTGTTTTATGTGGCCACAACTTTTAAAAAATAATATTCCAATAAGGAACTCCAATAAGAAAGATCTCATGTTGGAATATTATTTTTTAGTTTAAAGATGACTGGATGTCACTAATTATGAGATCTCATGTTGGATTGTGACATAATTGTGCAATTTCATGTTGTTTAGAAATCGCACTGAGGCAATTTCATGTTGTTTAGAAATCGCACTGAGGCAATTTCATGTTGTTTAGAAATTGCGCTAATGCAGTTTCATGTCGTTGAGAAATTGCATTGAGGACCGATAAGAAATAGTGTATATCTTGATCACATGTTGGCATCTCAATATCATGTTGTTTAATTAACATCAATTTAATTGATGTTAATTAAATTGATGTTATAAGCCATGGTACATACTTGTGCATACATAAGACTGCCAACTGCACTAGCACGCTATAAATTTTGGAGTTCCTTATTGATAAAAGATTAATATATACAATTACTCGCCCAAAGGGAGTTATTGTGTATATTAATTTGGAAAAATAGCATGAAGTTTATTCAACTCTGCTATAAACGAGCATGAAATCCTTTGTATATGATTGTAGAACCCAAATTTTCTCTTGTTATGGAAAAATTCGAAACCCTCATCTTTGAGCCGAATATGGGCATTATTTTTTCGTGTAGATTTTTTTGCTTTCCCTAAACCCGACCTTTTCCCACCTTGGACACTTTACCAATAGTGCCAACCAGACTATCTTCAAACAAATCAGCAAAGTGATAGACATTGGCCTCTCCTTCTTACAGGAGCTTCGGTGGTCCAGGAAATAAATCAAAGTTTGATCCAATTAACATTTCAATTGTGGCATTGTTATTATTTACAACAAAAATAACTTTTTTTCACACATGAGATCAATGTGTTAAGAAAATACCACAACACAAGACCTTCCATAATCACATATAATAAGTATTATATTTTCATGGATCATGGGCCTAGTAGTGTAGTAAGAAATAGTGCCAACATGTGATCAAAGTACTGCAGATCAAAAGGCCCATTATGCTAGATGGGAAAAATCTATACTTGAGTCACACATCCCCATCATTCATCTCTAATATATTTGGTGTCATTCAATAGATGATCTATATAACTTTTCTGAGATAATCCCAGAACCTTCTTAGATCTGTCACGATGAATCTCAATGCCTAGAACAAAAGAGGCTTCCCCAAGATCTTTCATATCAAACTTTGTAGATAGAAAATTTTTGGTGTCATTCAAATTTCGAGCTTGGCTAAAAATAAGAAAAGAAAGTCACCAAGGGTCTCACAAAACTCAATTTAATACAACAAAAGATACTAAAACAAATATATAACAATACCCATACAACGATTTGCATCGAACATCAATCAATTGCAAGTAATTTGCAAATTCTAGAACTTTTTCACGTATAAACCCTAGAATTTCAAATCTAAAATTCTCTCTCAATTCTCATCACCGCGATCAAATCTGATTAGGGCTGCTCATATTCCCATCACCATTATTTTTCCCAAAGTAAATATATTTTCTTAGTACTTTATGTAGATGACATTTTACTTGCTAGCAGTGATGTTGATCTATTGAATGACACCAAAAATTTTCTATTTACAAAGTTTGATATGAAAGATCTTGGGGAATCCTCTTTTGTTCTAGGCATTGCGATTCATCGTGACAGATCTAAGAAGGTTCTGGGATTATCTCAGAAAAGTTATATAGACCGTGTTTTGAAAAGATTCAATATGCAGACCTGTAAGTCAGGTGAAGCTCCTGTTGTGAAAGGAGATAAATTGAGCATAAATCACTGCCCCAAGAATGATGTTGAAAAGGAAGTCATGAAAAATGTTCCATATGCTAGTGCAGTTGGCAGTCTTATGTATGCACAAGTATGTACCAGACCTGATATTGCTTTTACTGTGAATACTCTTGGAAGATATCTATCGAATCCAGGTCAAGAACATTGGGTTGCAGCTAAGAAGGTGATGAGATATCTACAACGAACAAAGGATTTCATGCTCGTTTATAGCAGAGTTGAGGACCTAAAAGTGATTGGATATTCAGATGCTGATTTTGCTAGTTGTTCAGATGATAGAAAATCAACTTCTGGATATATTTTTATGATGGCTGGAGGTGCTATTTCTTGGAAGAGCACAAAACAAACATTGATTACGAACTCTACAATGTATGCTGAGTTTGTAGCGTGCTATGGCGCGTCGGTTCAAGCAGTTTGGCTCAGAAATTTGATCTCAGAATTGCGTGTTGTGGACTCTATTGCTAGACCTATGGTGATCTACTGTGACAACACTACAGCTGTGTTTTATTCCAAGCATGACAAGATTAGTAATGCGTCCAAACACATGGAGATCAAATATTATACTGTTAAGGACTTGGTAAAAAATGGAGACGTTGTAATTGAAAATATCAGAACTGAGTCCATGTTGGCTGATCCTCTAACAAAAGGCTTACGACCCATTTTGTTTAAAGAACATGTAAAGAATATGGGTGTTTTAGAATCTTTTGATTTCTTTTGTTAGTGGGAGTTATATAGTTTGTATTTCTGGATATTATAGTTATATGCAGATTGATAATGCTTTTATGATGTCTATTAAAGCATTTATTTTCAATGATTGTTGTTATTGATTCTATTGTTATCCTTTCTCCTGTTGACTGAGAAATGGAAATATAAAACGGTATCTTTAAATTTCTATTTAAAAGGAGTGGGCTGCTCTGATACCACATGTAGAATATTATTTAATCAATTAAGAACAAACGGATCCATACATGATTGTAAAACACCAAGATCAATAAATTCAGCGGAATTAAAGCGTACTGTTTGAGCCATTGCTTTACTTGAAGAAAACTAGATCACTCTGATAATCAGGGATCTATTGGAAGATCTTCCTCTCTATGTCCTATTTCGATATAGCAGCTTTCAATGGGATTAAAGCAACTGATAGGTATAACCTACCCTTTTATAGGCTAGAGAGGGGACCTAGCAAACCCTAATCAACAGCGTGTCAAGCGGGCCCTTCCCATTACGGGCTTCAGTCAAACACAATTGCCTACACTTTCTGCTCAACTAGGCCCGTTAATAATAGATGCCAATACCCAATTCAATCAGATCACTTTAGGGTTTAACAAATATTGGAATATCCATTAACCCGATTATTTAAAATAGAAAATCAATTAATTAATGTAAGCCCATATTATAGGAAATTTCTAGGCAGAAGAACAGCACAAGTGCCATAACTTGGCACGCCGGGACACTTAAGTGCCATAACTTCCAAATGGTACACTTAAGTGCCACTTTTTTTTCGAGTGGGACACTTAAGTGCCACCTCCGGCGACCCTTGCCGGAAATCCTACGTGGCAATATTTTATTATTATTTTTGCCTACGTGGCTCGCCGGAGCTCCAAATCAGCATAAAAATTAACAAAAAAATTTTTAAAAAAGAAAATTTTAAAATTTTTTTTAAAAAATAAGAAAATTTAAAAAAATTTAAAATTTAAGAATTTAAAAAAAAAAAAAGTGGGGAGGTCGAACGGGCGGCTGAGGCTGAGCCCTCGCCGCCGCCCGCCTCCCGCCGTCGCCGGAAGGGCCGGCGACGGAGGGGGGTCGGTCGGGGTTGCCGGCCCCGGCCGACCAACGGCGAGGGCTGCGAGCCCTCGCCAAATCGCGGCGAGGGCCGCGACCCGCCCCGGATGCAGGCGAGGGGCTCGCGGGCCCTCGCTGCCGTCGGCCGCTTGACCCCCGGCCGAGGGCCCGGCGACCGGCCGACCCTCCCCCTCCGTCGCCGGCCCTTCCCGGCGGCGGGGAGGCGGCAGGGCCGCGACCCCTCGCCGGATCGGGCGAGGGTCGCGGGCCCTGCCGCCTCCCGCCGCCCCGCCAGGAAGGGCCGGCGATGGAGTGGGGAGGGTCGGCGAGGGCCCGCGAGCCCTCGCCCAGATCTAGGGCGAGGTCACGGCCCTCGCCGCGATTCCGGCGAGGGTCACGGCCTCGCCGCGGTCGGCGGGTCACGGCCCTCGCCGCGATTCGGCGAGGGCTCGCAGCCCTCGCCGTCGGTCGGCCGGGGCCGCGACCCCGGCCGACCCTCCCCCTCCGTCGCCAGCCCTTCCCGGCGGCGGGGAGGCGGCGACGGCGGGGAGGCGGCGGCGGCGAGGGCTCGGCCCTCGCTCCGCCGTTCGACCTCCCCACCCTTTTTTTTCTTAATTTTTAATTTTCTTAATTTTTTAAAAATTTTAAATTTTCTTAATTTTTTAAAATTTTTTAAATTTTTTGAATACTTTATAATTTAATTAATTTTATATTATTATTTACACGTAGGCACGAAACGGCGTCGTTTTGCGTTTTCTCTGCCACGTCGGCGTGCAAAACGACGCCGTTTTGGACTAAACTCGCCGGAAAATTGCCACGTCAGCCATTTGGCCGGATTTTCGCCGGAGTGGCACTTAAGTGTCCCATTTTACTCCGATGATGGCACTTAAGTGTACCATTTTAAAGTTATGGCACTTAAGTGTCCCGGCGTGCCAAGTTATGGCACTCCGGTGTCCTCACCTCGAAATTTCTAACATTCTCCCACTTGGGCTACATTAATTAACTTATTTTATTTTGAAAAAGATTTTATTTTGAAAACGACACTATCGGGTTAATAACTAAAATTTTGTTTTATGTGGCCACAACTTTTAAAAAATAATATTCCAATAATGGCATCTCAATATCAATCCAATCCTATATAACCTCAATATAGGACTATGGAGATCAATGTGTTAAGAAAATACCACAACACAAGACCTTCCATAATCACATATAATAAGTATTATATTTTCATGGATCATGGGCCTAGTAGTGTAGTAAGAAATAGTGCCAACATGTGATCAAGATATACACTATTTCTTATCGGTCCTCAATGCAATTTCTCAACGACATGAAACTGCATTAGCGCAATTTCTAAACAACATGAAATTGCCTCAGTGCGATTTCTAAACAACATGAAATTGCACAATTATGTCACAATCCAACATGAGATCTCATAATTAGTGACATCCAGTCATCTTTAAACTAAAATTTGTTTAAAGATACTGTTTTATATTTCCATTTCTCAGTCAACAGGAGAAAGGATAACAATAGAATCAATAACAACAATCATTGAAAATAAATGCTTTAATAGACATCATAAAAGCATTATCAGTCTGCATATAACTATAATATCCAGAAATACAAACTATATAACTCCCACTAACAAAAGAAATCAAAGATTCTAAAACACCCATATTCTTTACATGTTCTTTAAACAAAATGGGTCGTAAGCCTTTTGTTAGAGGATCAGCCAACATGGACTCGTTCTGATATTTTCAATTACAACGTCTCCATTTTTACCAAGTCCTTAACAGTATAATATTTGATCTCCATGTGTTTGGACGCATTACTAATCTTGTCATGCTTGGAATAAAACACAGCTGTAGTGTTGTCACAGTAGATCACCATAGGTCTAGCAATAGAGTCCACAACACGCAATTCGAGATCAAATTTCTGAGCCAAACTGCTTGAACCGACGCGCCATAGCACGCTACAAACTCAGCATACATTGTAGAGTTCGTAATCAATGTTTGTTTTGTGCTCTTCCAAGAAATAGCACCTCCAGCCATCATAAAAATATATCCAGAAGTTGATTTTCTATCATCTGAACAACTAGCAAAATCAGCATCTTAATATCCAATCACTTTTAGGTCCTCAACTCTGCTATAAACGAGCATGAAATCCTTTGTTCGTTGTAGATATCTCATCACCTTCTTAGCTGCAACCCAATGTTCTTGACCTGGATTCGACAGATATCTTCCAAGAGTATTCATAGCAAAAGCAATATCGGTCTGGTACATACTTGTGCATACATAAGACTGCTAACCGCACTAGTATATGGAACATTTTCATGACTTCCTTTTCAACATCATTCTTGGGGCATTGATTTATGCTCAATTTATCTCCTTTCACAATAGGAGCTTCACCGACTTACAGTGTCTGCATATTGAATCTTTTCAAAACACGATCTATATAACTTTTCTGAGATAATCCCGAACCTTCTTAGATGTCACGATGAATCTCAATGCCTAGAACAAAAGAGGATTCCCAAGATCTTTCATATCAAACTTTGTAGATAGAAAATTTTTGGTGTCATTCAATAGATCAACATCACGCTAGCAAGTAAAATGTCATCTACATAAAGTACTAAGAAAATATATTTACTCCCACTTACTTTCATGTAGATGCATTGATCAAACTTATTTTCTTCAAAGCCAAATGATCTCACAACTTTGTGAAATTTTAAGTACCACGACGTGATGCTTGTTTGAGACCATAGATGGATCTTTGAAGTTTACACACCATATGCTCTTTTCCGGCTTCTTTGAACCCTTCAGGTTGCTGCATATATACTTCTTCATCCAGATCTCCATTTAGAAAAGCTGTCTTGACATCCATTTGGTGAAGCTCTAAATCAAAATGAGCCACCAAAGCCATGATTATCCGAAAAGAGTCTTTAGTAGATCTTTGGGGAAAAGACTTCATTATAATCAATACCTTCTCTCTGTGTGTACCCTTTTGCGACTAACCTTGCTTTGAATCTCTCGATGTTGCCCTTATTGTCTTTCTTGGTTTTGAATACCCATTTGCAGCCGATTGGTTTATGCCCATCAGGTAAATCAACAAGTTTCCATACTTGATTAGTTGACATGGACATCATCTCGTCATTCATCGCTCCTAACCATTTATCTGCCTGATCACTATTAAGAGCTTCTTTGAAGGTCATCGGATCAACTACACTTCCAACGTCAAAATCAGCTTCTCCAAGATAGACATGATAATCATTTAAAAGCATTGGTCTTCTTTGTCGCTGTGATCTTCGCACAGGCATTTCTGGAGCTACATCATTCATTTGGGGAATTTCATTTGTAATGGGAGGATCTACCGTCATATTTTCAGTATTTGCGTGCAGTTGAATTTCCAATCTGCTGGGATCTCGCATAGAATCATCATGTAAGATGGGCAATGGAATAGAGACCGTTTTATTTGGTTCTTCCATTTCGAAAGATTGAGAAGAACTCTTTTCAGCAACATCTAATTCCAGGAATTTGGCAGTTTGAGATTTAACGATTCTAGTGCCGCGAGAAGGACAATAGAACCTATACCCTTTAGAATGATTAGGATATCCAATAAAATAACATCTAGTAGTTCTTGATTCGGTCTTCTTCTGAGAAGGATCATAAATTTTCACCTCTGCAGGACAACCCCAAACTCGAAAATGATTCAAGCTAGGTTTCCTCCCAGTCCACAATTCAAAAGGTGTTTTCGGCACCGATTTACAGGACACACAATTCAAAATAATGGTGATCTAGTTACATGCAAATTCGTGACCCGGCTGGAGGTTGAAGAAGTTTAGTATCTTTTGTTGTATTAAATTGAGTTTTTTGGGCTTAAATTTAAGAAAACCGAATTTTCGGCCATGAGAGGTTTAGATCCGAAACTTTGAAGCTTGCATGTGGTGGATTTAGTTGATCTTTCTTAGTTTAATTAAATCCAGTTAATTAAATTGATGTTATAAGCAAAACCCATGAGGAAATTTTATCAAAAACCATGTTAATTTGTGCCTTCGGAGCTTCGGGTCGAAACCGGGTCGTATGACCCGTTTTTCTGCAAATTCGTGACCCGGCTGGAGGTTGAAGAAGACCTCCAGCCGGGCTTAGGCCTGAATATGGGCTTCAGCCCATATTGTTTTTAATTTCGTAGCCCATTTCATGGGCCAATTTTATATTAAAGGGGAGATAGGCTTCTCCATACATGGGGCCATTTTCTATTTAAAAGGAGTGGGCCGCATGAGGGTTTAAGACTGCGGGTTTGGCCCGCGGTCTGATTAGGGCTGCTCGCGGGTCTCCTAGGCCCGCGGGAAGTCTGAAATATTTAAATAATATAATAATAATAAAAAATAATATTAAAAAAATTTTAAAAAAAAATTGTGGCAATAAATTGTTGTTTGAAAAAGTGCAATATGATCATTGGAAGCACATGTTGTAAAGTGTTTCATATTTTTTGATGAATTTTGGGCATAAATTTTGGAGTTCCCTATTGATAAAAGATTAATATATACAATTACTCGCCCAAAGGGAGTTATTGTGTATATTAATTTGGAAAAATAGCATGAAGTTTATTCCCATATTTAAAAGATGGGGATGTATAATTGAAAAATATTTATTTGCCCAAAGGGGATAAATGTTTTGAAAATTATATGTAATTCCCCTCTATGTTGATATTATGGAGATGTATGATTTAAAGGATTTGTCTGCCCAAAGGGGATGGATCCTTGACAATTATATGTAATTCTCCTTGTTTTTATAAATATATGTGATTATGGAAGGTCTTGTGTTGTGGTATTTTCTTAACACATTGATCTCCATAGTCCTATATTGAGGTTATATAGGATTGGATTGATATTGAGATGCCATTATTGGAATATTATTTTTTAAAAGTTGTGGCCACATAAAACAAAATTTTAGTTATTAACCCGATAGTGTCTTTTTCAAAATAAAATCTTTTTCAAAATAAAATAAGTTAATTAATGTAGCCCAAGTGGGAGAATGTTAGAAATTTCCTATAATATGGGCTTACATTAATTATTTGATTTTCTATTTTAAATAATCGGGTTAATGGATATTCCAATATTTGTTAAACCCTAAAGTGATCGATTGAATTGGGTATTGGCATCTATTATTAACGGGCCTAGTTGAGCAGCAAAGTGTAGGCAATTGTGTTTGACCGAAGCCCGTAATGGGAAGGGAAAATTGACACGCTGTTGATTAGGGTTTGCTAGGTCCCCCTCTCTAGCCTATAAAAGGTAGGTTATACCTATCGTTGCTTTAATCCCATTGAAAAGCTGCTATATCGAAATAGGACATAGAGATGAAGATGCGGTATTCCAATAGATCCCCGATTATCGAGTGATCTAGTTTTCTTCAAGTAAAGCAATGGCTCAAACAGGTACGCTTTAATTCCGCTGAATTTATTGATCTTGGTGTTTTACAATCATGTATGGATCCGTTTGTTCTTAATTGATTAAATAATATCTACAAAGTGGTGATTGGATAAAATAAAAAGGTATATGCCACGGAAGATGATGACGTCGTAATGGGAAGAAATCAGTGAATATTTTCTTGAGGAAGGTGTCATCTTACTAGAGAAAATCCCATCCCAACGTCAGTTCTCGAATGTACTCTCTTTTCATGTTCGGACAGAGATTTCTTTTCAAAACATCTTGATGATATTTATTCCTAACCTTTCGCCAACTTATCATTACCTCACTTTATTATCTAAAAAGCGACATGCTATGGGACTGTAAGGATGTTGGTGGTTCTTCTTTCACCTTCTTATGTTGATTCAATTCATATGGAATTCTCACTTTTATTTTAATGACTTGTCGTATAATCTTTACTCTTAAAATATTGACTATCAAGAAAGCAAAAATGGTTTCCTTAAGACCATATGTATGGGAAATGCACAAATACTACTCCATATGAAGCGGCTGTCCTCTTTTCTACAATTCAACTGGTTGGATAGCATGTGAATACAACTCTGTTCGTTTCACAAAAAATATAGCAAGAAGTCATTTTCTAGAAATATTTAATTATTTTCTAATATTTGGAGAAACCTGAAAATGAAGTAAACAATATTTTTTGTTATTCGGTAAAGAAAATATTTTCCTCCATATACTATTTGTCATTTATTTTATTTTTTAAAGTCGAATTTTCATTTTCTAAAAAATTGATTTTTAGTTATTTTTATTTTTAAAAATCAATTATTAAATTATTTTTTCATTTTTTCATTTTTCTTTTCTTTGTTTTTCATCTTCTTCTTTCTTGGCTGGTCGCCGGCCATGGCAATAGCCAGCGACCGGCCATAGGCAAGCCTTGAGCTCGAGGCTCGCTAGATTGGCGAGTGCGAGCTTGTGGCTAGTGAGCTCGAGCTCGCTAATCTGGAGAGCCTCAAGCTCGCCAACCTCAAGCCTCGCTAGATCGACGAGCGCAAGCATTGGTGAAGCTCGAGCTCGACGCTTGCCGATCTGGCAAGCAATGAGCCTAAGCTCACCAGAGGTGGGCAAGCCTCGTGTTGGCGGGCAACCGGCTAAGGAAGAATGAAATGGGAAACAAAGAAAAGAAAAAGGAAAGAAATAGAATAGAAAAGGAAAATTTGAAAATAATTCTAATTAAAATAAAAAGAAAATTCAAATTAAAAAAATAATTCAAATGAAAAAAAGAAAAGAAGAAGAAGAAGGGGAGGAGGAAGTGATGATTTATATAGGTGTGAGATAAGATTGATCAAGTAAGGAAAATGTTTTCTATTTTTGTTTTCTACTTTTCAAAAGTAGAAAACATTTTCCCCTAACTTACCAAAAAAATATTTTCCCTAATTTAGAAGTTTTTTTTTTATGAAAAATGTTTTCCTCAAGGAATTCATTTTCCATGAAATCAACAGTCAAAAAATAGAAAATATGAAAATTATTTTCCGCAAAACGAAGGTGTATTATAAATTGCACTTAATTGTCTAAATCACTCTCCATTTACTTAAAATAAGAATCACGCCCCAATGCATTTAGTTTGAGTATGAAGCTGGACACGTGCGAGTTGATGATGGTTATGCGAATGTAGTGGCGATTCTGAACTCGGTACAGTCGATATGGGGACTCACTTCGCAGACGCCAACATGGAACATAAGTGGAGAGCCATCCAGCGGAGCCGTGATCGACGACTCCATTTCCTTCGTCGATTACAACCCTTTCATCAAATGCGACTGCTCCTTCAACAATTCCACTATTTGCCACATTACACAGCTGTACATATCGACAGTATCTCGCCCACCATGTGCGTGTCTTATCTCATGACCGGGTGGTTTTTCTCTGGTTGCAGCCGAGTTTATGCACTGAGCATTGCTGGTCCTATCCCTGATGAGCTATGGAACTTGACTTACCTCTTCGATCTGTATGTATTGGTCGTATTCCACTTCTTCTGTCTTTTCCAGTAGTTTCTCATTTCCCTGGCGTTTTCATGGTGTGCCATGTGTCATGCCTTATAATTAAGCAACACTCAGTTCGAGCTTGTCTACGCAACACTCACATGCTCTCATTTGCCGAAGCCCCATAATGATTTTACACACCAAGGTTTCAAAATCTGATGGTATAATGTACTTTATACAGGAACTTGGCCCAAAATCTCTTGACTGGTTCCTTATCTCCATCCATTGGCAACCTAACTCGCATGCAGTATCTGTGAGCACAACTCAATTCTAGTTTCCAAATTTAGACGATTCTCCGCTCCTTTTTTTAAGCAGTTTTCTTTCTTTCCTGATCCTTGCTCTGCTGATTTACTTCAGGAGTCTGGCCATCAATGCATTATCAGGGGAGCTTCACCGCAACTTGGGCAACTTACAGAGCTATTGGCATTGTAAGTAACAGTTCCAGAACAGGATTTGTAATGTCAAGCAGAAGGATTCAACTGCATTAGGTCCACTGGATGGTCAGACTAATTTTCAATGAAAATTGGCTTGCAAAAAGATATAAAAGAAAGAGTGGATCTGACGGCTTGTTTAATGTTGTAGGTCCTTCAGCACCAATAACTTCAGTGGCTCTCTGCCTTCTGAGCTTGGAAATCTGTCCAAATTGCAGCAACTGTATGTCCTGCCTGCTTAACATTCTTAAATAAGGATTTTTCCTTTTAAAATATTTGCAGGTATTGGAGTTTGGCAGAGGTCAGTTTTGTCGAAATAGGTGGCAAATGGAATAGGTGGCAAACGGACTAAGTAAATTTTTTTCATGCATCCTTTCAAATTGATTAGTTTCTTTTAACCTTTCCGACTTGCAGTAGCATGTTGTTGGTACTATCATTCTGCCCATCATCACATTGCCTAACCCTTATACCTCCTATTTCACTTTCACTGTCATCTTTTTGTTGATATTTCAACTACTAGAGACTCCCGCAATGTTTGGCTGTGTACTTTCTGGGTGTAAACCTTTTCAAGTCTCGTGGATGTTGTGCAAATATTCCATGACACAGTGTCACCCTCTCCTCTTGGCATCACTCCTGCTTTCAACTATTCAAAAGGACAAACTATTGAGTTATTTGAATTGTGTTAAATTAATAAAATTCCCTTGGCTGATGGAAGTCACTTATTGTACAGTTGCATGGATAGTTCCGGACTCAGTGGTGAGAGTCTGTCAACATTTTCCAAGCTTAAAAATCTTCAAACAATGTTGGAGCTTCATTCCTCCTTTGATACTAGAAAAAAACTATTAACAGGCAAAGCTTTGTGATATGATTTCTCAGCAGAAATACCTTTTCTGGTTGCAAGTGGGCATCAGATAACAACTTCACTGGCAATATACCAGAATTCATAGGAAATTGGTCGCAGCTTGCACAGCTGTACGGCAATATATATGTTTGTTTTTCATCTAACCATGCCTAGGACTATGAATGTCTTATCTTTCACAACAGTTTGTAGGCTCTGGAAATTGAAATTCGACAAATTCTATAGCATTAATTCCGTATAATGTTATCATTAAACAGTACGTGATAAATTTGTCCAATTTTTTCTCAATTTCTTTTGTTTATAGGTCTCTTCAAACAAATTCTTCTGAAGGTTCGATTCCTTTGCCATTTCCAATTTAACCGCTTTGATAGACTTGTGAGTGGGCCATGTACTTTCTGTTTCTATGCTTGTAAAAGATAACTTACCACAGCCTTGAACAAACTGACAATGAGTTGAGTACATAATGCAGGAGAATAAGTGATGTATCTAATGTGAGCTCTTCACTGGAATTCATCAGGAATATGAAGAATCTGTCTATTCTGTAAGACATTGTGATTCCGGAGCATGTAGCAGGCTTTCTTTTCCTTTCTTTTTCTCTTCTGGCCCATATGTGAAATGGGCTTACCCAGTTGTTTCCATGATACTGAGGAATAACAATATCTCAGATTCACTCGCATTAGATTTTTCAGGATACCAGAGTTTATCTCAGCTGTAAGTCATTGTTTCAGTTGAGATTGATTGAAAATATGCCAAAGCGTCTGTCTTTCATCATCAACCTGAATAGTTTTTTCTCCTTTTCTAACTCAGTATTAAATATAGTTTCCTTCAAAGTCAACTATTTTGCGCCTGTGAACATGGAGAATATAATCAGCATTTTGTTGTTTGACACATCAGAGCATGCTATTTGATACTGATAGACGACTACCCTGTTGGTCAACTAAATGACATCTCTCCTGTGCCATTTTTGCAGAGACGTGTCATACAATAACTTGATGGGAAGCATTCCTTCTTTGGTCAGCTATAATTTACAACTGTATGTATTTCTGTCATTTGAAAAAAAAGATAATTTATACTTTTAGTTAGATATCTTAAGTGAGGACTCTTCTTTTGCACTTTTTCAATCTTTTGTTGCTCGAGGGATGCTAGATAGTACTTGAAGTCACTATCTAGCTAAAGGATGAGCTGTAAGTGTTTCAATCTTGTGGGGGGACTTGCGATCACAATTTTTTTCATGATGCATTTTGCAGTAATCTGGTTGGCAACAGCTTTACATTGGACAACTCTAATCCTAGGTAATTGCCCTAGCAATTTTTTGCTTATGATTCTTGAGTGATCATAACTTGATGGGAAGCATTCCTTCTTGGGTCAGCTATAATTTATAACTGTATGTATTTCTGTCATTTGAAAAAAAGATAATTTATACTTTTAGTTAGATATCTTAAGTGAGGACTCTTCTTTTGCACTTTCTCAATCTTTTGTTGCTCGAGGGATGCTAGATAGTACTTGAAGTCACTATCTAGCTAAAGGATGAGCTGTAAGTGTTTCAATCTTGTGGGGGGACTTGCGATCACAATTTTTTTCATGATGCATTTTGCAGTAATCTGGTTGGCAACAACTTTACATTGGACAACTCTAATCCTAGGTAATTGCCCTAGCGATTTTTTGCTTATGATTCTTGAGTGATCATAAACAGTAATCCATTCAATTGAAAACGGTTAGCTGATGTGTCCTCAGATTTGTCTTGAATGCCTACCTCACTTTACGAGGATAATCACCAATCCCACTACCCTGCTGGGCTTTCTGGATGCTCATATATCAAATTTGTCCTTTGTCATACTAATTCCATTAATTGAGATCACAGATGCATGCTGAATTTATATTAAAACTCACTCACTTTTGGTTGTTGAATCTACTGCTTGGAACAAATGTAAATCATTTAAACACTGCCTACAAAAGAACTGTCATGGGTAGTGACTTTCATGTGATTGTCCTTATTCATATGCCATTGTGCATGTCAGTAATTTGATTAAATACTGATACTACAGTTTCATCATCTTTTAATCCTCATAATCGATGCAGTGGAGAATCAGCAATCCTGCAAAACTCAGTATTAGTATTCACTAGAAAAGCATGCAGTTTGAACTATGACTTGGAGATGCTGTCACCGCTTCAATGATTTAAGAAGTTTTAGCATTTAATTAGCAATTGCATCCTCAATGAAGATATCTTGAATGTTTCAGTGAAAGTCATAAAATGGAAAAGGAATTTTCCTTGCTATAGAAGTATCTGCTCTTGATTTACTCATAAGTTCATACTGCTGCCATACATGTCAACTGGGTAAAATTTTCTCCTTTTATCTTAGCCTTCTTCCAGGATTAAACTGTCTTCAACGGAATTTTCCTTGCAATATGGGGAATGGAATCTGTAAGTCCATGTAACCTTTTCCCCTTAATACGCTTTCCTTTCTTTGAATGCCCCAACAAGAGGAGGACGGGAGATAGTGTTTCCAGTTACCTTAGATATTCTGCATGCTTGCATCCTGATACGTGAAGTGAACAGTAAATTTAAATGTAGTAGAAGACAGAATGGTCAAATTAGTTTCTTCCAGTAAGTTAGATTAGGGGTAGTTCAGTAGAAGAGAGGAAAAATTAAGGTTCAAGTTACTATGCTAGGTTATTTTCTTAGAAAGGGGACAGCTTTGTAGTTTTGATGTCCCGTTGTCAGCTCAAGCCACAGACAGAGATATAAGGCAGGCCGCTTAATGTTCAATAATTGCCTCTCTAGGCTTCCCATTTATCTGTGATATTTCCCTCGAAAGGGCCTTACTTCATTTTCATTAGTACTTTGTGGGTCTCTTCACTATATTGTGAGAGAACTAATTTATTATTACATTTACAACTGCATATTACGATGCTGTGCTGCAACAGACTGTAGGAAGTAAGTTTTGAAGATAAGCATGTGCCATTCATATATATAGTTAAATCAGGCTGATTGTGAAAATTTAATATGTACAAAGTGCATGTCCTCTGGCAGATAATTCTTGTCCATTATGTAATGTAAGTACCTTTCACAAACTCATCATGATCTGCTTTTTTTTTTTGCCATGCAGATTATAATTTTTCAGTAAAATGCAGTGGCCCTCAGAATACTTCGTCCAGTAATATTGTGTATGAGCAGGATAGTACCAGTTTTGGTCCTGCTACCTACTACGTGACCGACTCAGAGAGGTGGGCAGTGAGCAATGTTGGTTATTTCACAGGAAGCTACGATCCCACCAACAGTGCTTCCTCGATATCCCAGTTCACCGAAACGTTAGACTCAGAGCTGTTCCAGACTGCACGGGTCTCTGCTTCATCTCTACGATACTATGGACTAGGGCTGGAGAACGGAAACTACAATGTCACCCTCCAGTTTGCTGAAATACAAATCCAGAATACTGAATGGAAAAGTCTTGGGAGGCGTCTTTTTGATATATGCATACAGGTAGGGCCATGCTTTACCAGGCTTCTTGTTTTACTAAGAAAGGTCATGATCAATTGCCAATGCCATATGTGCTTATTTCAGGGAAACCTCATGGCAAAGGATTTCAACATACGGAAAGAGGCAGATGGTGCCTCCTTTACAGCTGTCCCAAAATTGTATCAGGCTCAGGTAACAGCAAACTATCTTGAAAAGTTGAAATACACTTCTTTTGTGCTGGAAAAGGGACTTGTTGTGTACCAAATCAAGCCACATATGAGCCGCCAATTTCAGCCATTAGTGCTGTCCCAGGTACTATGATAAAAACCTGCTCATACTCCCAGTACCACTTTTTAAAACATTACTAAATTGGCGGACTTTGTGCAGACTTTATACCCACTGTCAGTAACAATCCTCCAACCCGCAAAAGGGATTGCACTGGCTTGATAGTTGGAGTTGCTACTGGAGTTGGAGTGGTCGGTTTGGTGGCTGTTCTCCTGGTGTTCTATGTTTTTCGGAGAAGGAGAATGGCACGCATGATTGAAGATCAAGGTAAACCACACTATCAGAAGCTTCCGATAGCTTCCTCATGATAGTTTCCTATCTGTAATCTCGTGTTCTCATCATGTTTTTGGATAAAAGATGGAAACAATGTTCTGCAGAGGTAAAAAGAATGAGAAATCTCTATATCAACATGCCGCTGTTTTTAAGAGCTTTTGAGTTCATTGCCCACTGGTGGTAGGAAGTGAAATTTCCTTGTTTTCTAGTTGAAACTAAAGTTCATGAATGCATTTTTATTTTGCTGGATGAATAATTCAGCGGTTAACATATTTCTGAAAAGTCAAAAACTTAGTGACAAAAGGTTGCGAAATATATTCCAATAGCCGGAATTTTATCTGCATTATTGTGTCTTACAGAGTTCCTTGGCATGGATGCTAGACCTTACACTTTCAGCTATGCAGAACTAAAGGCTGCTGCAGATGATTTCAATCCCAATAAAAAACTTGGGGAGGGAGGATGTGGCCCTGTTTTCAAGGTTTGTTGTGATCTTAGCTTGTCATAAAAACTAAGTCAATGGTTGATCTTTCTGAAAGTGTTTCTTGGAGAAAGAATGGAAAAAGAGAAGAGAAACAGATTACTAAAGGAACAGCGCTTATGGTTTCCGTACCCTGGGCCAAAAAGAAAAGGACTATGTTTTTTGTGTGCTGGTTGACCGAATATTTTCTCTGCCTTGAAAAGAAAAGCCCTTCTTCGCATATTGCTTTTTCATTCTTTGGGAAATCATCCTTTGGCTTTGGAGGATGACTCTAATAGATCCTAAATTACGTCCAGGAAAGAAATGAAGTTCAATGGACAACATCCAAATATCTGTGGATAATATAGCAAATTGTTGATTACGTAAGGTTTCAAGTAATGAATGGACAATTTTCTTGGTTATATTTGCTAGGTCTAGATTGAGTAACATAAATTAGGTTGACTGTCCTTCATTTGTCATCTATATGCTAATACAGTGTAGTTCTAGAAGATGGATGGCATTTCTTGATAGTCAGACTTAGGTGGAGCTTCCAGATAGTCTAGAAACTGGAGTATGCATTATCATGGTGATTGCATTATTGGTCTAAAAATGGCTTAAGCGCTTTTTTTTTTTCTTTTTTTTTTTTAATATATTGAAGTACTGACTATATCAGTGACATCAGGGAACACTTGATGATGGGAGAGTGATTGCTGTTAAGCAACTATCTGTAACATCCCACCAGGGAAAGAATCAATTTTGATAGAGCTTGCCACTATATCTGCAGTGCAACACCACAACCTTGTTAAATCGTATGGATGCTGCATTGATGCAGATAATCGGCTTCTTGTATAATCTAGAAAACAAGAGTCTTGATCAGGTGATGTTTGGTAGGTGACAGAATATTCACCTCGATTATGTCTTTTGTCATGTAAAAAGTGACACTTGGACTTATGATATAGTGCCTCCACGGTGCAGGGCAAAGGACCTTGAATCATGATTGGGCAACACGTTTGATTACTGTCTGAGTATTGCAAGGGGCCTAGCTTATCTTCATGAAGAGTCAAGGCTGAAAATTGTGCATAGGGATGTGAAGGCCAGTAATATTCTGCTGGACTCTGATCTCACACCTAAAATATCAGACTTCGGTTTGGCTAAACTTTATGATGATAAGAAGACCCATATAAGCGCCCGTGTTGCAGGAACCATGTAAGCTTCATGTTCTTCTGTTACATGACAGAACCATATGCATTAGTACATTCATGCCTATAGTTGCTGAGAATCTAATTCTGCTTTCTTATTGCCTTTGTAGTGGATACCTTGCTCCCGAGTATGCAATGCGTGGCCACCTTACAGAGAATGCAGATGTAGTGGCTCTAGAGGTTGTCAGCGGAAGGTCAAATTAAGACCCTAGCTTGGAAGAAGAAAAAATATATCTCCTTGAATGGGTATGCGCTTGAATATTCTGCCACTTGTTCAGTTGTTTTATGGCCATTTAAGAAGGAAACATCATTATCCTTCTTCATATTATCCTTCCCTGCTAATTCTATCTATGAGGTTGCCTGATTACATCCCTGCCACTTTTTGTTCCTGCTTCTCAAGCTTGGAATCTGCACGAAACCAACCGTGTTGTGGAGCTGGTTGATTCCAGATTATCAGAGTTCAATGAAGAAGAGGCAATACGCATGGTTGCAATAGCGCTCTTGTGCACTCAAACGTCGCCAGCACTAAGACCCCCGATGTCCCGTGTGGTGGCAAAGCTCTCTGGAGATACTGAAGTGGCGACCGTGTCCACGAGGCCAGGCTACTTGACTGATTGGAGATTCAATGATACCACTAGCTCCTTGGCTGAGACTGCTGATAAGAGCACAGACAAGAGCCCTTACAACTCCCCATTCACTGCAAGCATTGTTGGAACTGCAAATCTTTCACTGGAAATTGCAACGACACCCATGCTTGATGAGAGAATCGGAGATGGTAGATGAACATGGTTCACCTGGATGGACCTCTGTTACATCCATATCAGGCTTTATCAGTTGATTACGCCAACATTATGTACCATAATTAATTACTAGTACATATGGATGAATTTCCTCTAGAAGATGACTCTCCCTGTCAAATCATTTTTGCCATCATGTAAATTAAAGCTGTACAAAAAGCTGTACAAACTGTCAATTTTTCTGGTAAATTTGCAAAGTATCATTTCACAACCCAAGAGAACATAAACCTGTTCACCTCTGCATGTGTCTGGTTAAATTGCGAATAACTACTATGATTTTGTTCTGAAACTTGCAAGAATAAGTGCATCGGTAATTGCATTTTTCTACAATGGCATCCTGAATAATGGCAAATCAATCAATCCATCCACATTCAGTTTGGTAACAAATTGTCTGGCTTCTTGATCCCATCACATAATCTTGGTACCAAAGCACAAGAAAAGAACAGGTGAAAAACTGATATGTTTCATATATTGTTGGGACTATTTTTTCTTCACCTGGTCAATTTAAAGAGAAGACAGTAAGATCACCCAGTTACCACAAAAGAAAAGAGAGAGGATCCTTTGGATTCTGGACCTGCAAGTTGCCATCAGGCTTTGGAAGGACGTGCATAGAGATTGAATATGAAGAGAGGAGGCTGCACTGTAGCATCAAACTGGTGCGAGAGAACGACCAACGCCACGAAAAAAACGATAACCGTCTCTTTTCAAGAGTGAATGCGTTGACTAATGGGTCATAGATGGATGAATCCGGCAAATTCTGAAAAGTCCATTTGAAGTACAAGTAAGGTCCGTACAAGTTGGTATCTTTCTGGACACGCTATTCCAATCATAAATGCAAGTCTTCTTCCATCAGGCTTTAAGATCTTGTAAGTGCATATACATCCGTTAAATGATTACTTGTCAAGAAAACCTTAAAAAAAGTAACTCAGGTGAGAGAGCAAATACTATATCGATGAGAGAAAATTCAAGGGATTCTTATCTACGTTGATTATGTCATGACATTTGCAAATCTCCTCACGACGGTTCCTATTGTCAAAAAAATCTTTCATCCTTTTACGTCTAATTCGAAATGAAGCAAACATTGAGATATGGGCCACCACCTGGATGGATGAATCCATCAATTCTAGACGTCTAATATGACCTTGGAAAATGGAATTGAAAAGTCCTCCGTATCTTTTTCTTTGCCTTTTCGCCCCCAATTTTAGCATATGCCTCTATCAAACCATGCAAGTCTGATTGAAGGCGAGGCTTTGAACACCACACACGATATTAGCCTCCGGAAGCAGCCAACTCGCAAATCACCGTGCTTTTTGTAAGAGTGACTTTTCTTCCCAATTCGAATATACAACTAACGACTAAATTGCCTAAATTGACTTTATCAGTCTTTCCAAATGGTTGTCCTGAAATATGTAATGAGGATGTACTATGTAATTCCACAACCTTTTGTGTGGTAAGGAGTTCTCAATTGGGTACTCGACTCTTCTTAAGTAGAAAGATTTGCACATATTCAATGAAGAAACTTCTACTGGCAACAAGAATTACTACTGGTTTTTCTTTGGTGGTAACACAAATTTCACTCTTCTAACAATCAAGGTTCTCAAAAGTGTAGAACGAGCATGAGATATTTGACCCAGGATATAGCTTTAGCCAATTTCTCATCCACGGTCAACAACGAGAATTTTCGAAGTCTGATTACGAAAGTAGTCCATTGCTCGAGAATTTATCAGACGCCACTGTCCTTGGCTTTCTCATTAAACTTTCTCTACACAAATAAACACATATCTGGGAGTGCGGTTCGTCAGACTTGACACGGAGGCTCTCCAGCTCCAAGGATCTCTCTCTCCCTCTCTCTTTCTCTCTCTCGTTGAACAATGGCGAGAAAATATTCGGTGGTTAGTACGCGCCAGGTCATCCGCTGACCTGGTGCGCATAAACCAATGAAATACCGGCACGTGTCCCCGAGCGGGACCCGCTGGTAAAGGAAGGCGCTGATTTTTGGTCGGCTCGGCTCGGCTCGGCTCCACCGTGAAGAAAGGACGGTCATCATATTTCTCCCGCTCAAAATTTTTTCTCTCTCTTCACTCGAATTTGCTGGGTTTTTCTCTCTCTCCTCTCTCGCCTCTCTCACTCTTCCCTCCTTCTCTCTTTCTCTCTCCGACGAATAGGACGCGACCTCCCAGTCTCTCTGTGCCCTCCCTCTTTTCGACCGGCGAACCACCGCTAGCAACCGACGAACTACCGCACCGGACCGGCGAGAGGAACGCGACCTCCCTCTCTCTCTCTGCCCTCCCTCTTTCCAACCGGCGAACCACCGCACGGGACCGGCAAGAGGACCGCGATCAATCGACGAACCACTTTGCACGGGACTGGCGAGAGGACCGCGACCTCCCTCTCTCTCTGCCCTCCCTCTTTCCTACCGGCGAACCACCGCGAGCAAATCAGACCTGAGTTTTTTTTTTTGGGAGATTTTTTTTTTTTTTTAAAGGCTGAGGGGTTGGGCTTCTTTGTTTGTGCTGGCCATGGACGACGAAGAAGGTGATCATTAGAAAGGAGAAGCACCTGGAAGAGGAGACTGATGAGGACGAGGAAGTCATCTACAAAATCGAAGTTCCGGCGAACAGGTGACTGCGAAGTTGATTCGGCATTCGGTTAGATGTTGTGTGTTTCGGATGGGTTTGGAGCTGTTTCGCGAGTCGTGGGTAAATTTTGGTTCGGGGGTTTAAGATGCTAGTGTCTTTCCCGGACCATGTTGCTCGTAATGGCTATCGAGATGCTGTGTGGTTCGATCTTTTCTTTGATGTTATGATGTTGCCGGAGGTTTTTTTTGTTATCTTTTCGGTCGATCAATGTGAAGGACTAATTGCATGTAATTAGAGACTTCATAAACACATTACCACCTGAAAGAGGCTCAGCTTTTGAGTAGTCCATGTGATGTAGCATTTATAGTGTGTGTCGATGCTTTTCTTGCTTATGTGTTAATAGTTTCTTTTAATAGTCTCACAAGTTAGGACATCTTTTCACTACTTTGTGAAGAATTCTAGTTGTGTGGGGAAGCGGGTTGATATTCTGACCCTTGGGATTCCTGGTTCATGATAATGGTCCTAAAATGGGTTGATCTTGAATTTAGTTTATGTTCAACATTTTGTCATGCTAGATGGGTCAATCCCCAAATTTTATAGGTATTATCGTCGGCAAGAAACGTAACAAGCCTTTTTAGATTTGGTCAGCAGGTTGCGATATTGCTCCTTAATGCTGATGGCTTTATTTTGAATCATGTCATCTAGAAACTTCATTATTTAGTTATAAGTCAAGTTTTTCAAAGAGATGATGGGTTTATCATCATTTTAGTCTGTATTGGTAATTAATGATTATTCTTCTTGATAAATTCCTGCATGTAGTGTAGAAATGACTATACTATTATAATAATAAGGTATCCTCTAGGAAATGCACAAATACGACTTGCTTTGCCTCGAAGGGCTTGCTCGAGGCCCTACGTGTATTCAATAAGCGAGGAGGAGACACCTCAATACAGTCTTCGTAACATCAACGGGGATCAATGCTTAAGATGCATGTAAAACCAGAGGTACTGATATGTGAGGATTGATCTGTCTAGATTGATCTATGCTGGAATCATTTATTACTTGAGTGACCATTTATGTGTTGCAGACCTCACAAATCCGTCCATACGTTGTTTCTGCTGTCTTAAGAGGGATAACATTTGATGAAGCCAGTTATAACAGCTTCATTGATCTTCAAGACAAGCTCCATCAGAACATTTGCCGGTATTAATTTTTGGATCTTTAACATGCAGCATAATAGCTGGTTTTTTTTTTTTTTTTTTTGGTAAAAGTAAGCAATATATTAATAGGGGTCAAACTGTACAAACAACACGGCTCCAAAAGCTTACACTCAAAATGAACACGCTCATTGAGAGTGAAAGGAAGCCGTGGACAAGCAACAAAACGATCAACAGAAAGCCAAAGGCAAACAAGCCTGGCAAAAAACACCTAAACAACCACCGAAAAGCCTAAGTCAGACTATGATCATAGGAGGCAAAGATAATGGGGTCCACATCCCACGAGCGTTGCATCCGCTTGTTCCTGGGAGAGTCCTCTACATTCTTAAAGGTAAGGGCCTTATCCTTAACAACCTTGAGGAGATGCTTCTTCATGGCCGAAATAGATAACGGCTCCCCTCTGAAAAGAATATTGTTCCTGTTTCTCCATATGATGTGACACAGCGCCCCAAAGGAGAACCGGGCAACACACTTATAAAACTCCTTGCCGCCGAGCAAGGTAATGGCTAGCGAGTCTCCTCCCAAGTCCTATTGGTCCGGGGAGATTGCATCTAGTAGCCCAAAAAAAGGCAATACTCGAGGTAATGCGACAACCAAAAAAGAGATGATTGATTGAATCAGGCACCTAGTTGCAAAAAGGGCAGGAAGCAGCATCAATCCTACCATAAGACATGAGAAGAGACTGAGTAGGTAACCTCCTCTTGGTGATGAGCCACAGGTTCAGTTGGTAGCGAGGCAGGATGGCATTACTTCAAATGAAACAATGCCAATTGACTCTGGCCTTCTTCCTCCTTAAGGTCTCCCAAGCCAAGGCCACCGAGAACAAGCCCGTCTAGTCCTCTCTCCAATAGAACCGATCTTGGGTTCCAGACAAGGAAGGAAGCGGCGAACCCCAAGACTCAATCTCTGATCTGATAGCTCATCCATCCTCCGCAAAGAGGTCGGCAACCAAAGCCTGCCTAAAGAGACCGAAGCTATAGATGAGGGGATCCGTGAAATATAAGTTCAAAGGACCCCTGGGATGCCAATTATCGAACCAGAGTGACATTGATAAGCCATCGCCTAACCTCCAGTGGAAGTGAAGCCGACAATCTGTCCTGAGTCGTAAGATTTTCTTCCACGCCCAAGAGCAGCAGGTTGGCTTTTTAACTACCCAGAAGTTCTTGGTTTTTAAGAAGGTCGAGTGGATCCACTTACACCATAACGATTCCTTATATGAGAATAAATTCCAAATATGCTTGAGCATGGCCGCCTTATTGCACTCACGCAATCTCCGGATGCCAAGACCTCCCTCCATTTTAGGAAGGCTTACATCTTCCCGGGAGACTTTGGCACCCCCCAACTCGGGTCCCTTCCAAAGGAATTGTGCGAGAATACGCTCTATACGGTCGATGCAGTTTGCGGGAAGAATAAAGACACTCGCCCAAAAAGCCTGAATGGCATGGAGGACTGACCTGATCAGCTGTAGTCGGCCAGCAAAAGAAATGAACCGATGAGTCCAGGATTGCACCCTGGAGGTGATGCGTCTCACAAGCTCAACACAATCTGCCTTCCGGGGCCTCGATGTGATGATTGGAACCCCAAGATAACGGACTGGAAGGTTACCCTCAACAAAGCCAAGCTCCAAGAGGATTTGATTTTTTAAAGTCGGCAAGCCTCCCGAGATGAACACCTCGCTTTTCCTTGGGTTTGGGAAGAGTCCACTCCAAGAAGAAAACATATGGAGACCATCCCTGAGAAGCTTCACGGATGGCAGGTGGCCCTCGCAAAATAGGAATACATCATCCGCGAAAAACAAGTGCGAGAGGCACGTAGACTTACATCTCTAGTAGAATCTGAAATTCGGCTATAGCGAGCACCTCCCAAGAATCCCAGAGAGCACCTCCATAACCAACGTGAATAAGTAGGGAGAGATGGGGTCTCTCTGACGTAAGCCTCTCCCACTAGGGAAGAAACCATGTAGCTCCCCATTCAGCGCGATGGAAAACCGAGGAGTCCTCACACAGGTCATGATGAGGTGAACCAAATGATCAGGAAATCGAAAAGCAAGAAGTACACTCTCGAGAAACTGCCAATCCACGGTATCATACGCCTTTCTGAAGTCGACTTTGATAGCACACTTGGGAGAATAGGGTTCGACATGGAACTTAGAAAAAAGTTCCTGCGCCAAGAGAATATTATCCCTGATTCGTCGTCCCTTTACAAAGGCACTCTGAGCCGGATTGACAAGGTCTTTTAGCACTGCTGCAACCCGATTCGCCAACACTTTGGTAATAATCTTGTAGACCGTGTTGCAACAAGCAATAGGCCTGTAGTCATCAACGGTAGTCGCATTGGGAACCTTCGGAACCATAACCAAAATGGTGTTATTGATTTCTCTGAGAAGCCTCCCTGATGTGAAAAAGTCCTTCACGGCTTATGTGACCAGCCGACCCACCGTATCCCAATTTTCCTTGAAGAACTCAACCGTGAAGCCATCCGGTCCTGGTGCCTTACCCTTGGCAAGAGAAAAGAGAGTGTCTCGAATCTCAAGATCAGTCACAGGGCGAGCAAGAGAGGTAATCTGGTCATCATTCAGCTGAGAGCGGATAACCTCCCGAATTTCCGATACTTGAGGGGTGTTCAGCTCCATCCTTGGTAGAAGGAGATCACGAAAATGCTCCACAAAATGCTGTTGGACCAGTTGAGGCTCAGTGATTTGGTTACCTGAGTAATCTACCACAGAGAGGATTCTGTTTCTTAGTTGTCTCTTACTGACATATTGGTGAAAGAACTTTGTGTTCCGGTCACCTTCCTTGAGCCATCTTATACGAGCTTTCTGCCTGAAGAACGACTCTTCCTGAGACCTAAGCTCCACTAAAGTACGTCGTTGCACCCTCTCCAGGTCCGCAAGGACCATGCTGGTGGGGTCATTAAGGAGGCCAACTTGAGTTTGCTTTAAAGCTTCCTTCGCTTCACAAGTCCTTTCGGATATGTTGGCGAAGGATTGTTGGAGAAATCTCAGTGAAAGTGTTTTGAAGTTGACAAAACGTATCCATCAGTCTAGTACGAAAGTCTGCGAGACTCTATTAGTTAAAGTCGAAGACTTCCGGACAGACCAGGACTCAAGACTCAAAGTCTATCCTCATTGTGAGTCTCTAATCCGTTGAAGAAAGGTTATCCCGAGCTGGATGTTTTGTTCGGGATTTGACCTTATCATCCGGAGAAGATCTCGTGGCTAGAGAAGACGTATCGAGAATCCTTTGATTGATCAAGTTTGATTCAATGACTGAAGATTCGATGATTGTTTAAATATTATTGGAATGTTCTACTTATGGAAACCGAGATCTGATTGTATGGGCGAACATGATTGATGGGCTATCAACACGTTCCTTTAATAGCTCGAACAATCTTCCTAATTGATTCCGTCCAACGGGTAGATTGGAGGAATTCCTTTGGTAAGTGCCAACGGGTATGATGGCATAAAAGGAGTATATAAGGAAGACGTTCTTAGTTGTCGAGGTGTGCGCGATAGAAGAATTCCAAAGTACGAAGCTCCTATTTGTTTAGATAAATCCTTTGAGCGAATACTTGTATACAAAAAGAGAGTCTATATTTGTGAGAGACCTTGAGAAGGTGTGGTAGAACATCTACACTTTGTGGAATCAAGGCAAAGCTGCTGTGCTGTAACTTCTCTTTTGATCATAGTGAAATCCAGCCGGTGGGCTGTACGTGCGGAAAAGTGGACGTAGGCTTGGAATAAGCCGAACCACTATAAATCCTGTGTTCAATTTTCTCTTCCTTACTCTCTCTACCTCGATCGTATTTCATTTTGTTAATTAGAGAGAATTTACTTTCTATCATATGATAAGAATCGCTTCCGTATATCGATAAATTGTTTAGGCACCTATTCACCCCCTCTAGGTACTCATACTAGTAATATCAATTGGTATCGAGCACTGTGTACTTACTTTATTTGAAGTGTTTTACTTCATAGTAAAAGATCCATGGCTAGTATGCTAGCACCAGGGGCTGATTGAAGGGCAAAGCAATACCGAGACCACCCTACTTTGATGGAAAGGATTACAACATACGGAAGAACAAGATGAAAGCTTTCCTACGATCAAAGGATCCTACGGAATGGGACGTTGTAGAAAAGGAATTACTCCTACCCTTTGCATCGGTCTCGAAAGAGGAAAAGAAACTGAAGAATCCAACGGAATGTCTCAGGAAGAAATAACCAAGAGACAAACACTCGATGCAAAAAGCAATTTACTCCTTATATTGTGCTTTATCACCAACTGAATATAATAGAATATCTTCTTGTGGTACAGCAAAGAAGTTTGGGACAGATTGCATATCACCTATGAAGGACAGATCGAGTGAAGGAAACAGAATCAACATTCTTCTTGGTCAATACGAAGCCTTGAGAATGAAACCAGGAGAATCAATATCGACATGTTTAGTCGTTTTGAGATATTGTGAATGGTCTTGAAAATCAAGGTCAACCAACTTCGATCCCATGAAGGTAAACAAGCTACTGCGTGGACTCTCCAGGATTGGAATCACATAAAGACTTCGATAAGAGAGACGCGAGAGAATTATGCCACTATCTATTGACGAGCTGATTGGAACTCTTCAGTCCTATGAAGTGGAAAGGATCAATGAAGATGAAGATCCAAAAGGTAAGAAATCCATTGCATTAAAATCAAATGATGATTACGATGATACTGATTACGAAGATGATATGGACGATGAGGAGCTTGCTCTCATGATAAGAAGATTCAGAAAACTAAATAGAAAAAATGAAGAAGGTTCAACTCAAAGAAACAAAGTTTTCAAAGACAGCGGAGACCAAGTCTGTTGATGATGAGAACCAAATAAAGATGTAGTCTGCTTTGAATGCAAGAAAAAGGGACACATCAGACCTTGTCCTCTTAGAAGAAGAAGAAAGGAAAAGCTGAAAAATTTCGAAAAGCTCTCAAAGCTGAAACCTGGAGTGATACTGAGTGTGAAGAAAGTGATAATGAATATGCCAATCTATGTCTGATGGCACAATCAGACTCAGACTCTGGATCAGACTCAGGATCAGACTCAGACAGTGAATTTGAGGCAAGTAATTTTAAAATTCCTGTCAAAGTTTCTAAATATATTGATGAACTATGCTTTAGTCTTAAGACTTCTCTCAAAAGAATTTCCAAACTAAAAAAAGAAAACTCAGCTCTAAAACAAAAGGAAAATGTTTTAGCGAGAAAGAGTTAAAAGTCTAGACTCAAATCATGTTTCCAATCTTAAAGAAAATGAAGAAATTCTTTTAAAAGAAAATGCTTTTTAAAAACAGACTTATCAAATATATCAAAGAAATTTTCTATAGGGTCTGAAAAACTTGAGAAAATTCTTTCAGCACAAAGACCTTACTTCAATAAGTCTGGTCTAGGTATGACGAAGAAACAATTCCCTTGATTGATTTTCCTAAAGTAAAAGAAAGAATTAAGAAAAGGCTTTCGAGTGAGGTTTACAAAAATCACTTCAAGAAAGTTTTTGTAAAACTGTAGGTAGAAATGCTCTCGGATGTTCTAAGTGCAACGGTCGAATCATTTTGAAAAAGAGTGTCCTATGGTATGGAAACACATTAAGAAAGTATGGGCTAATCTTTGTTTATCTTACTAACACCAAAGGACCCAAGAAAATTTGGGTACCAAAGAAAGCTTGAGACTTTATTTTAAATGCAAGTCTCATCAAGAAACAGGTAAATTGGTATCTTGACGGCGGATGCTCAAGACACATGGAGGAGACTCAAATTGCTTTATAAAGCTTGCTCAAGTAAATGGTGGAAAATTTTCATTTGGAGGAAATAGCAAAGGAAGTATTGTGGGATTTGGAACCGTGAAAATTGGAACTCTCACAATAAGTAATGTTTCCTTAGTGGAAGGACTCAATTACAATCTTCTCAGCATTAGTCAATTGTGTGATACTTTGGTTTCAAGATCTTCTTTCAAGAAGGAACATGTTCGGGAATCGGTAAAGACTCTACTCGAGTCTTTCATGGGTCGAAGACATGGAAATATCTATCTTCTGGATGTGAAACCAAATGAATCGCAATGCCTTATCTCAATTCAAGACGAAGCAAGCTTATGGCACAAAAAGCTTGGTCATGTCAACATGAAGCAATTAGCCAAAATCTCATCAAAGCAGCTTGTTCGAGGTCTACCAAAATTGCCATACCAAAAGACTAATTCATGCACTCCATGTATTATGGGAAAGTAAGGTAAGAAATTCTTTTAAGCCAATAAATTATGTCTCTACTAATCATGTACTACGGTTGCTGCATATGGATCTCTTCGGACCAACAGAACTTCAGTATTGGGGAAAGAAGTATTGTCTAGTAATTATTGATGATTACTCCCGTTTTACTTGGGTATATTTCCTTGCAAGTAAGTCGAAACCTTTTCGTATTTTGAAAAATTTGCTAAAAAGGTTCAAAATGAAAAATGCTGTGTTATCTCTAGTATAAGAACAGATCATGGGGGTGAATTTGAAAATCAAGATTTTACAAAATTCTGTGATGAATCTGGCTTTAAGCATGTGTTCTCCTCTCCATATACTCCTAAGCAAAATGGAGTTGTGGAAAGAAAGAACATATCTCTTCAAGAAAATGGCTAGAACTCTTTTAATTGAAAGTAAAATTTCTTCTTGATTTTGGGCTGAAATTTGTTTCAACAGCTTGCTATATCATCAATAGAGTTTTCTTAAGATCTATTCTTCAGAAAACCCCTTATGAGTTATTCAAAGAAAAGAAGCCTATTGTTTCATACTTTCATGTATTCGGTTGCAAATGTTTTATACTGAAAAATGCAAAAGATCGAGTTGGTAAGTTTGAAGAAAGATCAGATGAAGGTATCTTCCTTGGATATTCTACATCAAGCAAAGCCTTCAGAGTCTATAACAAGAAGAGCCAGTCTGTAGAGGAGTCAATGAATGTCAAATTTCAAGACTCAACGCAAGATGAATCAAGTCAGACTCATCAAGAAGAGTCGAACTGCTCCAGAACCCTCCAAAGTCTACAACTCAAGAATCATCTCGAGACTCTCGAAAACCAGCATCGGGTTGTAAGTGAAGATCCAAATAAAGAAAGAGATCATCAACCGAGACAAATCAACAAGTAAGCGGAAGCATAAGTCCAGTCATCCCAAAGATCTTATAATCGGCGAAATGAATGAAGGAATTCGCACTAGATCCAAAAAGGCGAGAAGAGTCTAGTCTTTGTGGCACTCGTTTCTGAAATTGAACCAAAGAGCATAGAAGAAGCTTTGTCGATGAAAGATGGATTGAAGCTATGCAAGAAGAGCTCGAACAGTTCAGCATTAATGATGTCAAGGAATTGACATCCAAACCAAAAGATAAAACTGTTGTGGAGCCAAATGGGTGTTGAAACAAGATGAACGAGAAAGGAAAAGTCGTACGAAATAAAGCAAGACTTGTGGCCAAGGGATATACGCAAGAAGAAGGAATAGACTATGATGAGACTTACACTCCAGTGGCAAGGTTAGAAGCTATTCGACTATTACTTGCGTTTGCTTGTTATAAGAATTTCAGGTTATTCCAAATGGACGTCAAAAGTGCATTCCTAAATGGATTTATCCATGAGGAAGTTTATGTGGAACAACCACTAGGGTTTGAAGACCCAAAGAAGCCAAACTCAGTCTTCAGACTGAAAAAGGCTTTGTATGGTTTAAAGCAAGCACCTCGGGCTTGGTACGACAGGTTAAGTAAGTTCATAATACAAAATGGTTTTGTCAAAAGTAAAGTAGATACGACTTTATTTATCAAGAAGGAAAACAAAAGTTTCTTACTTGCTCAAATATATGTGGATGATATTATTTTTGGATCCACTAATGAAAGTTTGTGCAAGAAATTTTCAAAGTCTATGCAGGATGAGTTTGAAATGAGTATGATGGGAGAGTTAACATTCTTTCTTGGTCTTCAAGTAAAACAATTAAAGGAAGGAACTTTTATTTATCAAGAAAAATATGTTAATGATCTTGTCAAAAGGTTTGGACTGGAGAAGTGCAAAAAGACCGACATACCAATGTCAAGTTCTTTAAAGATAGACAAAGATGAAGAAGGGAAGAAAGTTGATCAAAAGCTGTACGGGAGCATTATTGGATCACTTCTTTATCTTACTGCCTCTAGACCTGATATTTTGTTGAGTGTTTGCATCTGTGCTAGGTTTCAATCATATCCTAGAGAATCTCATCTCAATGCTGCGAAACGCATCATTAAATACGTCGCTTCATCATCAAGCATCGGTCTTTGGTATCCTAAGAAGGGAGACTTTAATCTTACAGGATATTGAGACGCGAATCTGGCCGGTTGCAAAGTTGATAGAAAGAGCACTTGGGAACTTGCCGGTTGCTTGGAAGCGAAACAATGTCTTGGTTTTCAAGGAAACAAAGCACTATGTCTCTTTCAACAACGAAGCGAGTATGTAGCTCTTGGAAGCTGCTGTTCACAAATTCTGTATGGATAAAACAACAGCTAAGAGATTTTGAAATTGAAGACTCATGCACGGAGATTAATTGCGACAACACCAGCGCTATCAACCTCACCAAAAATCCAATTCTCCACTCAAGAGCAAAGCATATAGAGATTCGACATCACTTTATTAGAGATCATGTTCAAAATGGAGATGTTTCAATTCAATTTGTTGACTCAAAGAATCAAGCGGCTGATATACTCACAAAGCCTTTGGAGAAAAATTAATTTGAGTCTATACGGACCAGACTCAACATTTTGAGGTATGAGGATATCAAAGTCTAAAGACTTTCGAGACTCGAGGCTTACAAGACTTTATCTACAGTCTTAGCTCGACCTTCGGAGCGTAAGTCTTTCTCTCTCCAATCTTATCTTGAAAAGGTACGATCATCGGTTGTGTTTAAATTGTTGCTATATTTAATTAACGTAAATATTGCATCGATTCATTTTCAAAAGGGAAGTTATTTTTGAAATAGCTATTTTTGTGGATAAAGACAGTTATTTTGAAAAGGCATATTTTTATTTCCTTTGTGACGGTTCGTTTACTCTTCTTTTTAATCGATTGTGCACTGTCGATTTCTCTTCACTTTTCTATTCACTTTTCTCTCAAAAACCCTAGAAAGCATCGATCCTCCATTCCCGTTTGTCTTCTTCGCTCAATCTTCAAAAAGTTGTCATATTTTAAGGAAAGTCAAGCAAGGAATCTTCCAAACACGAGAAAGATGTCATCTTCATGAAAGTCCTCAAGAATCGCAAGCGGGGGACCACGAGAGAATGAGTGAGGGGCCTACGCACTTCGATCTTACTAAAGATGAAGTAACTCCAGATCAGCAACCGAGCCCACAACATTCTCGCGCAGCGTCATTCTCCTCCATCTAGTCCTCAAGGCATTGTTCATCAGCATCAGGAAGAAATCATCGAGGAAGCAAACCCCGTAAGAGTTCAAAAGCCCGCTTTTATTTACAAGCTATATCGTGCTTTAAAAGGAATTCGTACTCCTTTGAACTATGTTGATGAATTTCTTAAAGACAAATGATATAGGAACGAATATATCTTTGCGAAAAATGGAAAGTTTGGGAATCGCTCGTAAAGGGGTGGTGAGGAAACCCTTGCGAATATCCCAAGTGATCCTCGTGGCGGGGGCCGAATCTGTAGATGGGAATGACGATGACAATCTGTTCAGTCTATTTCAACCGAAAATGGGTATTGCGGCTGAAATTCAAGGAAAAATGGGAGATTTGTTCGAGATCAAAGGAACAAAAGGATGCGTACTCAAAATTGCTGAAGCGTGGGGTAATAAACCTAGGAGTGTGGACTTTGATTTTCTGGATCTTTGTGAAAGTGAACTTGAGGGAAAAGTTGGTTATCTTCAACTTGAAAAGTTGCTCTAACTCAGCGAGGCTTATCTTTGAATTAACTGCATATTTCTATTCAAATCTTAACTTTTTAGATGGGAATAGATTTTCCTTCAGCGTTAAAGAACAAGACTATGTTGTGGATATGAATATCTTTGGCGAGATGTGTTAGAAGTTGAGAGAGGCGAGATATCAACCAATCAAAGTTTCCATTGCTCGAGCCACACTTGGGCGGTGAAGGACGGGGAGAACGGATGAGAAGATCACCTACTCAAGGATGAATGCATTCAACATCTTGCTTCACAAGATTGTGATTAATTGCCTTCGGCCAAAATCAACTTCAAAACTGATGTTTCAAGCTCGAGGCAAAGTTGATGTATGCCATCCTCTGTGGAAAGAAGTTTTCTCTCCCTCATACTTGTTATGTTTCACATGTATAGAGCAGTGATGAAGGACAGAGAGGTCAACTCCCTTACCCAAGCCTTATTACGAAGTTATTCAGACATCGAATATTCAGCCTCCGCAAATCTTTTGTGTTCGATCATGCGATCATATGGTGGTAGGACTGAAAATGGTGACCAAAATGCGTCTGAAGGAACCGAGCAAGGGTGGAGAAATTCAAGGAGAAGACTCTGCCAAATCTCATCAACTCTCTTCTCTGCTAAGAGAAAAGGGAAGGAGCCCATGGCTGCTCCATCAAAGAGAAGAAGAGCTCTCCTCGTTGAGGATGAAGGTGATGACGAAGACATCACCATCTCTGCAATGGCTTTGAAGAATTTAAGTCGTCCTGTTCCACAGAAAGAATCGGAACAAAAGACGAGAGAAGCAGAGGAGAAGGAAGAAGAAGAAAGAGAAGCGAGCAAGAAGCGAGAGGAAGAAAGACCTGAAGAAGAAAGAAGAGAAGAAGGAGAACACGAGGAAATCTCTTCTCCACCTGTAGGCATGGAAACAGGGGGAGATCAAGAGAAAGGAGTGACGTCTTCATATCTGATGCAAGTGAAGGAGTCGATCGCTCGCCTGCGGACCCGAAGATGTTTATGCATCTCAATTTCAGAGGAGGAAGATCATGAAGCTTCATCGCCAAACCTGCGAGATTATGCTTATCCACCATCGTTTGCTTTTACTCCATCAAATCGAGCGAGAAGCAAGTACTCGGGCTGATAATGGAGCAGATTTTCGCAGAATCATGGATATTCTCTTGGAGATGAAAGGTCAGATTTATGCCTTGGGATGCGAAGTTCAAAGCTTGAAGATTGAAAGTCAAGCTTCTTCCTGTTCATTGAATGATAAGATGCAAGCCCTCTCTATTGAGAATCAGGCCAATGCCAAGAGTGAGGAGGTTGTACAGCTGAAGGAAGACTTTAAAGGCTGGAAGGCATCGTTCGAGTCTATGGAAGATTTCCAACTTGTCCGCGTTCCCAAGCAATCTTAACTTCATCTCATCATTTTTAATGATGACAAAAAGGGGGAGAGATGCAAGATTTGATCAAAAACTTTTCATTCATTAAACTTTTTGTTTGTTGGATTGTTTTGAGGTTTATGGTTTGAACTTTGTTTGACTTTGTTTTGTGTCGGATAAGAAGCTGCCTAGACTTGGACTTGACTTATTGCTTCTATTAATCAATATTGATATCTTATGAATGGCTTAATCATATCTTGGACTAACCTATTTTCTGTGGTTGCAGATTCTAGTGTTATTCTTTTAGCCATTTATTTCTATAAGATATGCATATGTGTTTGAGAAATGTTTTGCAGGTCAAAGTTATCCAAATCTGCGGGAAGGTTTTGTCACCATCAAAAGGGGGAGATTGTTGGAGAAATCTCGGTGAAAGTGTTTTGAAGTTGACAAAACGTATCCATCGATCTAATCGAAAGTCTGCGGACTCTATTAGTTAAAGTCTGAAGACTTCCGGACAGCCGGACTCAAGACTCAAAGTCTATCCTCATTGTGATCTCTAATCCGTTGAAGAAAGGTTATCGAGGCTGGATGTTTTGTTCGGGATTTGACCTTATCATCTGGAGAAGATCTCGTGGCTGGAGAAGACGTATCAGAATCCTTTGATTGATCAAGTTTGATTCAATGACTGAAGATTCGATGATTGTTTAAATATTATTGGAAGGTTCTACTTATGGAAACCGAGATCCAGATTGTATGGGCGAACAGGATTGATGGGCTATCAACACATTCCTTTAATAGCTCGAACAATCTTCCTAATTGATTCCGTCCAACGGGTAGATTGGAGGAATTCCTTTGGTAAGTGCCAACGGGTATGATGGCATAAAGGAGTATATAAGGAAGACGTTCTTAGTTGTTCGAGGTGTGCGCGATAGAAGAATTCCAAAGTACGAAGCTCCTATTTGTTTAGATAAATCCTTTGAGCGAATACTTGTATACAAAAGAGAGTCTATATTTGTGAGAGACCTTGAGAAGGTGTGGTAGAACATCTACACTGTGGAATCAAGGCAAAGCTGTGCTGTAACTTCTCTTTTGATCATAGTGAAATCCAGCCGGTGGGGCTGTCGGTGCGGAAGAGTGGACGTAGGCTTGGAATAAGCCGAACCACTATAAATCCCTGTGTTCAATTTTCTCTTCCTTACTCTCTCTACCTCGATCGTATTTCATTTTGTCAATTAAGAGAGAATTTACTTTATATCATATGATAAGAATCGCTTCCGTATATCGATAAATTGTTTAGGCACCTATTCACCCCCCCTCTAGGTACTCATACTAGTAATATCAAAGGAATCTCTATTCAATTGCTTGAGCCGACCCTTCAAGATTTTTAGTTTGCGCACCAGCCTAAACATAGGCACTCCATATCTCGGATTCTCCCAAACTTGCTTCACAATTGAGTCGAAATCCGGGTGCTGCATCCATAAGTCGGAGAACTTGAACGGCCTTTTCCGGAGGATCGGGTTCTCCACTTTAACCACCATAGGTGAGTGGTCAGAAATCCCAGGCGCAAGGAAGGACGCTTCCGAATAGGAAAAAACCTGGCTCCAACAATGGTTTACCAGTACTCTATCAATCTTTCTCATCTTTCGAAAGGGCCCTGAAGAGGCCGACCAAGTGTATCTAAACCCCACATAACGAAGGTCATCCAGCTCCGCCTGATCCAGACACTGTCGAAATTCATCGAAGCACGGCAACCAAAGGTCCGAGCCACCCAGTCTGTCCGAGGGATCCTTTATAGCATTAAAGTCTCCCAAAACAAGCCAAGGCACATCCTGCAAAACATAGCTTCTCGCCACTAAATCCTCCCAAAGAGGACGACGATTAGAAAAAGAATGCTCGGCATAGATAAAAGAGACATAGCAGGCCACTCCGGTCTCCATCCAGCAAAGCTTCCCAAGAATCATCTGATCCGAGACCGATAAAACTTCAAAGGAAACCACGGTAGGATCCCAGCCAACCCAAATCCTACCCCGATTAGAGTACTCAGAATTAGCCCGCCAACACCAATTCGAAATCAAATTCCCAGAGATGTCATTAAAGAGGTTGTGAGGAATTTTAGTTTCAACTACCCCAATCAAAGCCAACCGATTCGTCAAGACAAAGTTCCTCACTTCTGCTTGCTTAATAGGGGCACCAAGCCCCTTAATGTTCCAGCAACCTATATACATATATATATATACAAAAGAAGAGTGCAAGAGCATTACCTCCTTCTAGAGGCACTACGCCTAATAAAAGGCGAGGCTGCTCGGACCGCCGAAGGAGGAGGATCCGAGGCAATGTCAAGCAGCTTGTCCTGAGGAGGCTCCGGCATCTCAACAGGCCTCTTATCCTCTACAGATGCCTTCGGTGAAAGAACAGGGGAGAGGAGATCATCCTCCGAAAACGAGATGTTTGGACTCCCTACAACCTCCGGTTGGGGCACCGTAGTGTCTTCCGGCACCGAAGTGGTGATATCTTCAACTGAAGTAGTTGAAACAGTATGAACCTGCTCCGAGATGATCAACGGCCCCCTAGGGGGCCTGCGTGAGTATGTACTAGGCAGCCTCTTCTCTACAGCTGCAGTCTTGAGCTTCAAAGACCTCTCTCCTTCGCTCGGACTGACCGACCTGGGTGGCGTCCCCTCCAAAGGTTGAGCCTTCTTCTTCTTTCTCGTCACCTGCTTCCAGCCTTGCTCCGGGGCTTCAGAATCCCCGGGAGGCTGGTTAAGGGGCCGAGCATCTGCCACAGGAGCAGGAAGAGGCCGAATAGGGGGAGGGGCAGCATCGCATTTATGTCCAAAAACCCCACACTTGGAGCATTCAAGGGGTCTCCATTCATAATCCACAGCAATGAATCTAATGACCCCATCAACATTCACTTCAACCGTCGAAATTCTCGGCCGATTTATCTGGATCTCCACGCACACTCTAGCAAAGGAATCATCCTTGTATTCTCGGTTCGTTGATCCACATGAAGAGGTTTGCCAACGGAGCTGGCTATAGCACTAATTTGCTTAGCCTTCTTCAACTCCATAAGAGGTTTCCATTGTTGCAAAATGAGGGGAATCCGAGCAACAGTGATCGATCTCTCCTCTAGGATCTTCCTCCGGACCACCGGGTCCGGGATATGGAAATAGTAGAAACCTTGATCATCGGCCAGCATATCTACTAGCTTTGTCCCCCACATATTCTTCAAAGTATGTTCAATCATTTGAAAAGGAAGTTTCCTCCCAATAAAATAACCTACCAAGAATTCCTTCCATTTGGGATCCGCAGTCTGCAGCGCTTCTCCCGGCAGGTTTACCACCGCTTTCTCCCCCACAACATCAGCAGGAGGACTATAGGATAACTCGTAGCCCTTTGCGGCCAACCGCGCCACATTGGCCCACGATTAGGCTTGGGGAGGCCTTGATGAGCTTGGCTTGCTCGGGGCCCTCTTAATAGGATCCCGAACTCGACTTCGTCCCCGAGATCGGCCTTCCCGAAGAGGCCGAGAGTTCGGCCCACGGCTCGAGCCATCCCCTGTCAAGGAAGATCCTCCTATGGGTCGGGATTGCTGGCCCGACTTGCTAGCTTGCCGGTCTACAGCCTTGCGAGGAGGGGAACTCAGCCCCTTCCCTTTATCACCACCTAGCTGAGGTTCCGCCGAAGAAGAGGCCATCGAGCCCCGTAGAATCACCAAACAATCAACCCTCTATATACCAACCAAAAGGCGTTCCATAGAAGACTCGAACCAGAGCCAAGTGGAGCTTCAGCATGAGACGTCCGAAGGTGACCGTCTCTGACCAGAGTCGAGCAAGGCCCGAGCACAAGCAGCTCGTGGGTCGCGAACCAGAGCCAAGTGCGAGCAGCTCTCGCAGGTGACCGTCGAACCAAAGCTGAGCAGAGTCGAGCAAGGCCCGAGTACCCCAGCCGCCTCAGACCAGAGTCGAGCAAGGCCTACGCACGAGCAGCTTCCGTGGGTCTCGAACCAGAGCCAAGCGCGAGCAGATCCCGCAGGTGACCGTCGAACCAAAGTTGAGCAGCTCCAGCAAGTAGAATAGCCGAATAGGGCAGCAGAGATCTCGTCTTTGGGGTGAGCACGAGCGGATCCACTCACAGGGAGGATGGAGGAAGGTGAGGGGAAGAAAACCCCCAAAAATCGGAGCAAGAGGAAGGCCGAGACGTCCAGGCCGAGCAGGAAACCAGTCGGCGTGAACAGTGCACGATCGCCTGTCTTGGGAGAGGAGATGAACAGTGAACGCGAACCAGATACAGCATAATACCTGTTTTCCTTCTCTATTTAAAGATTTCAGGTTTGAGAGGGAGTGGCGGGAGGACAACACATTTTTGGGAAGCTTTTATTGTGTTCATTTGAACCTTAAATGTAAAGAAGAGCGACCGTGATCTTACATTGAGATGCAACGTCCTATATGGCTTGTCTAGAGCAATGGTTTTAAAAAATTTCCAGCATGCAGCCAATTGTCTTTGCAAGCGTGCATTTTAGTGCGATACAATAATGTTACTTTATAAATTAAAGATGTGAGGGAAGCATTATTTATTTTTATTTTTTAAAATAAGTCATGGCTTCACTGTTGCTTATGCTCTATGTGCTCGGTAGGGGCCATATATATTATTACCCTTAGGAGGGCTTTAAATTGTGAGAAATGCCTGGATGTGAAGAGAGGACTCCACTGAGTTGTTTTGAATAATTTGGTGAAGTGGTGATGATAGATATGTTGCTTGAACTAGTTTTCATTCTTGAGATCTATATTCAATTTGATATTTTATTTGCATGTAATAGATGCCCAGCCCCTCAATCTCTCCACTTAGTACATCAGATGCTTATGCTTATGCTAGATCCTCAAAATGTTCTGCTTGGATTGACATGCTCGGATTCTCTCGATATTTTAGGCGAAGAACACTGGTTGCAATTGGGACTCATGACTTGGATACGCTAGAAGGCCCCTTCAGCTATGAGGTGTGTGTTTGAACTAATCGCCTAAACTAGAATCTAAAATGAAGAATTTTGCACATGTCCTACTATCCTCGCTTGAAGCTAAGGCCCGCTAGAACTTAAATGGAAGATTTTCAGATTGCTGGCATAATGGATCTTGTCATGATAGAGTGTTATCCGGGCTGGAAGCTTGTGCTCACCTATTCTTTCCTTTTTTTTTTTCTCTCTATATATTGAAATGCCTGAAGGATTCCCTCTTGAAGCTTCTTTCTACCCCACACTTTGCCTCAGCATCTATTACATGTTTTCGAGGAGTTGCAGCTAGCTAGACAAGCTTTGACCAGTTCAAGTTTTGTCATCCTCGAGCTTGTCCCGAAGAGGATGGTGTTACTATATATATCCGAGATACTCTATTTTGATCCCAAAAATTCATAGTATTATGTTTCCCTATCAGGAGTGCTCATCTACTAGATAAAGCGTAGATGAAAACAGACATGACAAGGAATTGCACATTTGGTTTAGCTTAATATGTATGAGTCATATATTTGCTACAGCTAAATGTTTCTTCTTAATATGTCAAGTTATATATCTGCTATGGCTAAATGTTTCTTAGAGCAAAGTATGATAAAATGTTACGAGAAGTGCAGCGTATCACCGACTCATGTTCCTTTTCCTTTGGTCTCAGGCTTTGCCGCCTTCCAGTATAAGTTTCGTCCCCTTGAAGCAGGTAGTTTCATGATAAAGATTGTATTTTCTGTTCATGCATGTGCCATGAGTCTGATCTGTAGTGAAGATCTATGTATTTGTAAGGATTTTGTTAACTGTTCTCTAGGGGCAATTCTTAAGTAGTTGATTAAGAAATTTTTATGGTTTTCAATTGGATGCACAGATTGTTCTTGTGGTGTTTGTAATTTTTCTTTGGAAAGTGAATCATATTAAATAAGTATGCTTAACAAGTGCCCTTTTGTTAACAAAGTGCTCTAAGGAGACTTACTAAGTAACTAAAAAGGAAATTTTGTAGTTTCCAATGCATTAGCGTGTTATTTCTAATTACTATTTTGCAAAGTGAATTATTCCAAATTAAGTATGCTTAACATGTCAATGCCACTTTTGAGTTCATGAGATTGCTTTCATTTATATATTTGTTTTGTTTTCTCTACCAACTGTGATTGATGTGTTGGCTGATCGCGCCTTAGTTTCTGTTCGATATTAGGTGAAGAACTTCAGAGCTAATGAACTAATGGAATTTTATAAGGTGGGTCCTCAATAGCTGCTCCTTTTAATGGTCTTTTTATAACTGTCATATTTGTTTTGTTACATATATCTTATGCTTGGAACTTGCTTATTCAGAGTGCTAGTTGATATCTTCCTGTAAATGAAGAATTATGTAATAGTTCCTCATTTTTGACATGTTGTTTTACCTGTTTTCGCTACTTTGTTGCAGTCAGATTTGAAATTGAAGAAGTTCTTGCACATAATAGAGAACTCACCTGTGTTCCCGGTTATCTATGATTCAAAGAGGTATCTTGGTTTCTTCATACACTCTTCTTTGTAATGTGAGTTCCATGTATAAATATGAAGTGTGTATATTGATGTTAAGGGAAAATAATAAATAACCACTTAAATGTAATGACATGTTGACTTAGTTTTGATTCAACCATTGCCACTTAAGTCATTAATATTGCAACCTTGAGTTATTTGGAGTTGATCGATGCATTAGGTTCAATTTGCAAAGAGAAAATAATCTAGGCCTTCAAGCATCTTCTGCCACATTAAGCCACTAAGTGCTAGGTCTCGTTTATGAGTTGAAGTGAGATTAATTGTTCTGTTTAGGTGTCACTAGTGTTCTCAAAAGCACTGGAGTTGCCTAGGCAGGCACCCAATGTGGCGACTTCAAAAGCACCTCAAGTAAGGCTGGTCATTCTCTGAGGCATTCCCTCAAGGAAAAAGATGAAATTAGGTCATGTTCTTTGACCCTTTTTGTTCCTTTCTCTAAACAAAACTGAGAAAGGAGGTATATTATTTTTGTGAAAGGGCGAAGTTTTTAGAAAAGCAGCTGTCGACTCTACATTAGCACAGTCGAAGACTTCCAGAGCCTAGTCTTATGCCTATAACATTACTTTTAAGAGAGCCAGGGAAAAAGGTGAAAATGTGTAGTCTTCTATACATCTTTGCTTTTCCTTGAACATTGTCTTTCCTATGTACACCTATACACTGAACTTAGCAGTCCATTCTTATTTCATCTCCCTCTCCACCGGTTGCTAGGTACCATATCGGGAAAAAGAACTTTTGCATGCGGTGTCACAGAATTTGATATGGTAAAGCAAGTGCCTAATGTCAATAAGAAAGATGCTATAATGTAGTACAAAAATTAATTTTTTCCGGAATATCATTTCATGACTTAAGATCTACCTTGCTAATACAATCTTTGGGTTCATTTAAAGAAAAGGTTAAAAAAAATTCTTGCTAAAGGATTCATCCCAAACTTTTAATGTAACATGTCCCTTATTTTAGGCTAGGGCTTTGCTTGACAACAGTGGATGATATTTTCTTTTCTGACGTCCTGAATAATTAGAAATGATACAGTTGATTGCTTAATAAATTCTTGATTAGCTGTGGACTGATGTTTATTGGTAATGTATTAATTAGGCAACAACCAATTATGGTTGACCATTAAGCTGTTTATCCTGTTTGAACATGGGTCAGCTTTTTAAAAAGATTGGTTTCGAATTTTTTTGCACATGGGGTTCTAATCTAGCTCATTCAGGTCCAATGATATTTGGTTACTCCAGTTGCGGATAGATTACACTGTTGCCATTGGCTTCATAATTTTTGTTCCCGTTGAATTTGTTCAATGTGAACAAATTGTAGTGACTATTTAGCTGTCATAGCCAAACAGTGTGGGGAAAGTGATGCTTCATCCACTTTTTGGGTGTCTTGCAATCAACAATTTGACATATATTTGTGATGTATAGTCTGATTGATTAGCGAGCATCTACATTGACTGAAATGATACAGTTGACTAAGCTTCTTATCACTGAAAAGGCTAATTTTTTACTCCATGCAGAACTGTGCTGTCTCTGCCGCCAATTATCAATGGTGCACATCCGGCAAAAACTTTAAAGACAAAAAATGTTCTCATTGAATGTACTGCGACGGACTTAACAAAGGCTAAGATAGTTCTAAATACAATGGTGAGCATACTCAATTGTTTGTCCTTTTCTCTACACCCATCCTTCTGTATAGAGGACTAATGCGGGCAAGTGTTTTCCTTTAGGTGACAATCTTCTCAGCATACTGTGGGAAGAAGCATGAAGTTGAACCAGTTGAAGTGATATACTCTAATGGTGAGTCATTTGTTTATTCTGATTTGTCCCTATACAATATGGAAGTGTCCTTATCTTATGTCAACGATTCAATTGGAGTCGCCTTGAAAGCTGAAGAGGTATTGTGAATATTCATTTCAAGCTGGAGTTTAAATGTTCGCATTAGGTGGATGTGAGCTTATATTAGAGTTGGTTGGTTATATTATTCTCTCATCAGTTGAGTTAAATTTTTTGTTCGCCATTTGCTATTGTGCTATTTTGTTGCTACAATGATATCTAACAATGACCTTGTTTTATTTATTGGGTGGCCATCTCTCTCGCTCGCTCTGTCTCTATCTCTCACCTGAATGGTGTGCGGTGGTCGCCTTTGTATCTCTCACGGGTGTGCGTGAGATGGAGAATCGATTACAACGGTCTTAAGTGACCATTGCGACGGAGACGACCGCCACCATGGGGGTCGTTGTGGTGTTGGTGTCGCCCGCCATCAAGGAGGACATCACTGTTGTCCTAGAGTTTTGGGGGCAGTCATTAGGTCTAGGTTTTCTTTTTGTTTGTTTGATTTCTTTTCTAATCCTAGTATTTTATATTGTAATTTTTCAGTAATTTATACTAGAAAGCATCCGTAGTACGTACGATATATATGAAATGAGTCGTCGGATAAGTGATTTGATATAAAGAAGTTCGAGGATTGTAATTTTCAATCCCTCATTTTGTTCCATCTAACTCCATGCTGCCCTCTGGTCAAACACAGCTTGATCCTATTTTAGAACAGAGAGATCTCAATCTGAGATTGCCGACTCTATTTTGTTTAGATAGAGATAAGGGTAAAAAATGGACTCTCGATGATAACAACGTAAGAAGAGAAAACAAAAGAGAAGACTTATTTGATTTTCTTTAGATATTCACTGAAGAAAAAGAAAGAAAAATTGAAGGGAATCGGTCACTTTGCATTCGATTTGAGCAGAGAAAAGGAAAAACAGTTCTGGTCTAGGACAAAGAAAGAGGAAAAACTCAAATGATTTTATGTCCCCTCGGCAGTCCTTCCTATCCAATGGGAGACCAAACCATTGCTGAACTTAGAGGCGTGCCACCATCGCTGCCACGGACAGTGGTAGGTGGCAACCGCTAGTAGAGAGGTCTGAAATGCGGCAACATATCACGCTTAAGAGGTTTCGGATTTCCCTTTCTTGCGTTTTTCCGCTTAAAGGACACACAAGAAGGCGCTGAACCAAATTATGAACCCACTTAGGCAAAGCAACTGCTATAATCATACAGGCTAATCATGGGTGTGGTTCTGGGGGGATTTACATAAAAAGCTCAGATCTACGCAAAATCGGCAATTTTCTCTTGTTTATGATCTGTATGCTCTACTTCAAAACAGGGAGGGAGGTGGATTTCCGCTACACTGCATTGACTCGAGTCTAATGCACAGTGCAGTACCGAACAAGATCCATAGAAGAGCTGTATATCAGATCGTGACCACGCAACCTGTTTTTCTGGGTTCATCATGAACAATCACATAAAATTTCCTCCATCTAGGACATGCCCAAGCAATCTTCAAAGTAATCTGAAAAGAAGGGTGGTTTTTGCTTGTCTTCCCCAATACCCTGAGTAAACACCAAATATGAAATGGATAGCTATATGTACATTCCAAAGATTGATCCCAGCAATTATAACTATTTACATATTCCTCTCCTGAAACCCCCCGGCGAAGAGAGGGAAGCAATGAGTTTGAACATGCTGTACACTTGATAAGAATAGACAACTTTACAGTGGCAAGAATTGCAGCTAAGAACTTCCATAGGCAGTATCGGGGACAATTGACCAAGCTGTACAGCACTAATATGGTGATGACCACTCCAGCTTCTGATACATGTCTGCGAGTGCGTTATAAAGGATGGCAGCAGCTGGCGGCCTCGGCAACGAACCAAGTAGTATGTCCAATGCATTTATAGAATGGCTGCCATAAAATCGGCAATTTTCTCTTGTCCGCGTTGTCATGACACTGCCTTGAAGGGAGCAACCAACAAAAGCACCTGCCAATTATTTTATGAAAAAGTTGAGAACAATTAAAGACCTTCAGAAAGCGAAACGAGCCCCACAGACTGCTGGCAATGAAATGATAGGAAAATGAGAAATACAAATTCTAGACCTCTCCAACTTTTTACCATGAGCGTCTCAATTTAAGTAGGATCTATGACGAATCAAGCTCAGTATTCTCTCAAATGATTGCTTATTCAAAAATATCCCTGCAGAAGATTTCTCAACTAATGTCTCTCCCTTTTCCCCTTTCTTTGGCACTAAGAGAAGGGCAACAAGCAAGCTTCTCAAGAAATGCTCTTTGTAGAAACTTTTTCAACCAATGATCTAATGAAAACAGCTTCACATAGCTTGAAATGGTAAAGAGTATCATCATTTTATTGAATATATAAATAGCATTTGTGCAAGAGCATTTTAAGTAATCGGAGAATAGTCTTTTACATGACTGCCTAAGGACAGATACCCATGCCATACAAGCTAGACTACATAGCTCACCTCAGCAACAGAGACAAATGAGGAAGAAAGAAAGTGAGAGAACAAGATCCTTTGCAAAATGAGCAATTTTTCTACGTCCCGAGACTGTTATTGCATCCACTTAGGACTTAATAAAAATAGAGAAATTACTATCACATTAAAACGGTTAATATCATAGGATACTATCCATGTTTTTTTGCATAGCAATGTATACATACCCCAAAAATCAGTCCAGAGGACAACTCCACAGTTTAAAAGGAAAAATAGCTATATAGATGAGTACTTTTACTGCAGCTGTACGTATAACAAGCAGCACAGCCCCCATCCCCCACTCGTACATCAGCTTCAGCAGCCCTTCCAATGGCACAAACTGCTGCACTCAAACCAGCCCCAACTGAAAAATGAGCAGTACCATCAAATGTCTTCACAGCCTCAGTTGATCTCAACACTATAACGAAGTCTGTCAATTCTCCTCCAGCCTGCAATCACCCTTGACTGGTTACTATTGACTGGAATAAGGATATCTCTACATAAAAATATAACACAAAATCAAACATTTCTTGCAAGGATAATCTTTTCATTTATGTATTTGATTTTTACTATTATTGTTGTTATCATTTCGGGAGGAAGGGGAATCGACTAAAGATTTCTTTAGTTGATTTTTATGTTTTATGCAAGACTTCTTTGCTCGAGCTTAAGCCACACAAGCAGAAGCTATTAATGCGATAGACATGTTAACAGAAAGGGAACGATTATAAGTAACACAAGGGCAATCTCTGGCTCAGGGACTTCTCCCACTTCCACAAAAAAGCAAAACACAAATTCAGAGAAAGGGAACAGAGATGCAGAAAGGAACTTGAAAACTCAATGGCAACATGGTAATCAAACAAAAAGTCCAAATCTCATCCTGAGAAATACTGTTCTTAGATAGAGTTTCAGAAAGGAGAAACAAATGGCACATTCCATGAAATAGAAGGATGACAGACCAGACATTTACAAAGGAAAATTCTCACAGAGACCATGGAAATGAAGCAGACAATACGTCAAGCATTCCGGATGGAGTAAAAAATCAAATTGGTGTTTATTATCTAAACAATCATTTTGAGCACGTTGATTCACGTGGTTAATCTGCAGACTGCATGAAAGCCAAAAACACTTGTTGGTTCCGACGCTTGGCCCTTAAGGTTGATGAAATCAAAATCCAGGTATACGATAAAACAAGCCTACCTGTGCTCCCCACCCTATTCCACATGAAGAAATTGCAGAAGGTGGAGACCATGAGCTGTCTTCCCTACGAGCAACCACAAGGCCTGTTCCAATATTGTAGGTTACCATCATACCAACTTTCACAACAGTAATTATCGCATACATGACTGTCTCGACCTGCTGATTTACACCACCAGATGAACACAAAATAGACAAAGTAGTTTATGTAAATTCTCAACTTCCCTGGTCAGCGATGCTCCTAAATCAATTGCATTTCAAGAGCTCTTTCAAGCTGCTAGATGCCCACTGTTTTCTGTCACTTCCATACTGTGGAATATTTTCGTGATACAAAACAAGCTTTGAAGAGTAAGTTCAGCAACCATGGTCGCAGTAGATGCATATTTGGATGAGTGTGGCACTAATGATGATGCCTCAGCTATGCATACACCTGCCATATATCAATGACTAGTTTCTTAAGAACTTGAAGCATTTCTGAGGAGAAGTCTAAAACAGGACAAACCAAGCAATCAGAACGGTTTGTAAGGAAATAATGAGAGCAGTACGCAAGGGACACATATGACATACTGTCAAGCAAGAGATGACCCCTCTTGCATCTAGCCTGCACTCCGCTTGGATTTGTGCTTCGATTTCTTGTCTCGTTTCTTACTACTGCAAAGCATCAATCTCATAGGTTTCACATGCCAATTGTTATCAAGAATAAAAGAAATCAGAGGACAGGGGTTTGAAGGAATTACTCATCATGATGTGTTTCATATCTTTCTCAGAAGGGAATTTATATGTCCTAACTTGTATTCAGTCAGCAGCATGAAGAACAAATTAGAAACTTTTTATCAATACCTAGAACTTGGTTCACATGACTTGCATTTTCAAGTAGAATTGAGATCGCAAGACCAGTTATGCTTTTATATTTTGAGATAAATGCGAGAAAACTTGAGGATTTACCGAGGAATCTATCGCATTCAGATGCTGAATGAGCTCTGTGCTGCTGTGAATGGAATTTTGGCGTATGAGCATGTTCTCTAGGTATCTGAAAAGAAACATAAATTTCAATTGACCCAATCATCATTACAACTAAGGTACCAAGAGAATCAGAACAACTGGCTGCCCCAATGTAGAGATGTCTATGGCAAGTAATTCTTATTGTTGGTTTCATAAAAAAAAAATTGAGTTGCTTTTAACCTTTCATAGTCCAGAACTCTATGCACCTCATTAGCATGACGCAAAGCCACCAATGCCAGCTGCACCAGAAAACATAAAAAAACCTTTAAGAATATAACATGGGAGTTCAGCTACACCATCAAACTAAGGAGAAATTCTAAAGGATTTATTCAGTGAGGTAGAGACCAAGATCTTGGAAGCGCTCAAGAGTTATAATTTCCAAACACATCCACTATTACCGGTATTGCAGCCAACATTTCTAAAGGTTACAAAATTGCTCCTGCACCATATTTCTCTGTTGCCCAGATACCCATTTAACACGTTCAAGCATCTGACATGAGTTCAACTCCTTTTTATTCGAACAAATCTATACTCCTCATATAGAGTATATAAACGTAATGGGAAATTATCCAAAAATTGAAAGCAAGTTGCTGGCCTAAAAATTTGCTCATGAACCAAGTAAAAGTAGAACTGTAAGAAAAGGAAAATGCAAGAAGTACCTGTCCAGGAGGAAAGAGAAGTGGGCATCAGTAACCATAATTTTGTCTACCTCCTCTTTTGCAGTTTCCTGGAAATGATCAAGAACCATAATGCAGAAAATTAGTGTGACATAAGGATATGAGCAGTCTATTTCCAAAATAAATAAGAAGAAGAATATAAACAAGAACATATAAAACGAAACAATTGACTTAATATACTGTTGAATGAAGATTCTATAACGCTTGGGTCAGAGGCTCTCACATACATAAGGCAGAAGCCATGTAATAACACTATTTGAAGTTCATCAAAAGCATGCAAATTTATGAGCACAAACATCCCCCAGCAGTATGGCGAAATGCCAGATGTCAGCTCAACCCACCTGCTTATTGTAGCCTTTAAGCTTAATTTCCTTCCAAGGGTCATGCTTCTCTAATGTCAAGCAACTAAGTTGATGCACATGGGGTGGTTTTGTGTTTACTTCCCACATGTTATACTTACAACTAAGGTTCTCACTCAGTTAGATCTGTTAAGAAGCGAATAAGTTTATTGAGGTAGATATACAGTTCCATAAAGTGCTAAAGACTGGCCTAGCGCATACACAAATATAACAGGGCAACAATTTGGCATTTCTCAATTGCATGTTCATCTACAAACAGATACGCTCAATTTAACAACGGTTTAAGGCGATGACCCACTAAGCATATGAGGTGGTTGTTGTCATAAGGAACTGGCATCGAAAGCTTTCTCCCTTGAGTTAAGTTCCTCGATAGGTAAAACTCCACTACAATTGAGAGGAGATCCTTCATCTCAGCCCCACTAGCTGTGATCAAGACTCTACCATCGGAGTTAATGGTTATTTTTGAATTTCGGACCAAATCTCCCATGAAATCTGAGAGAGCGCTCTGAGTGGAAAATTGAAAGTTAGGGTAGACGAGAGAAGGAATGATGGGCAGGCGATGCATGTCAGTTTCCACTGAGTGAAGACCCGTTAAATCAGATACTAGAGACATATCTAGTCCAGCCTTTTCAGCACAACTCAATCCAGACATACTAAACTCAAAGACTTCTCTCTGCATGGTGGATTGTTCGGCAATTCCGGTGCCTAGGGGCCCAGTAGTTGAGTGGACATCTGCAATCATAATAAATAAACCATTACTTGACCATCCCCTCTCACGACAAATAACCTGTTTAACTGCAAAGAGCACTGCAACACATGCCCTACAAAAGCTATATTGTTTTCTTTAGAAACAGATCTTGGTTTCAGTGATCTCCTAAACCTATATAGATGGTTCAGCACTTTAGCCAGTTCTACCAACCTCAACAGTAATCCCCCATTTGTTGTTGAAATTCAGTTTCCATGAATTTTCTGACCATACAAATGTAAGTGCCATGAATAAATTGCTAGTTTCAGTTTCCATTAAGTGTATGATTCTACAAATTCGTGTGGCCTAATATAATTGCTTATACCATCAAGCACTTGCAAAAGGATACAAATTCATATTCTTAAGTAGTTTTGTGGTAAGATGATTTAAAACTGTAAGGGTGATAAATAATAATGGCCCCAAAAAATTTCATTATCTCTGTGGCATGAAGGGTGAGATTTTCATCAAATGAAATCAATGACTTGAAGCTTGTAATTAACAAATTTACATGAGAAACAAATTATACCCAGAAGGAACGCGAGCACTTTATTTCAAGGTCTCTCCTTTTGGACAAGCTGACATATAACGTGAATTGATTTAAAAAAAAAAAAAAAATAAAAGAGAGAGAGAGATCTTCAACTGAGTATTACGTGCATACCTTGCAAATCTAGAATCACGGGATCTTTCTCCACAGAATCAATCTGCACACACCGCTTTGCTGCTAACAGTACATATAGGGGTTCCACTGCCTCCTTGAATTGATTAGGACTGAGGGTCATGGATCCCAATCTTATAATGTCTTGTCTTGTCCTAGCAGCAGGCAAAATTGGCTGAAGATCCTGCACTTTCCATAATTAGATTTCCCGAATGCAGGATGCAAAATAACAAGGAACCGACACCTGACCAACATTAGCCATTTCTATAATCTAACATAGAACAAAAGAAAATCCCTAGCAAACATCACTGCACATAGATCTAAACCACCCTAAACAATTGAGGAGGTCAGAATCAACAAAGACAAAGCTTCGCAACGTGCAAGCACCAATGAAAAGCAAAATTTAATTGCAACTTCGCAGCACTCTTTAAACCCGAAATCACCAAGCTTGGAGCATCAAGCCACGGAGGTCAAGATGGAGTTGTAAAATTTCAATCTTTTAGACAAAGAGTGGTGAAAAAACAAAAAACTCGTGATCAAGAGATCTTACATAGATGAATCTCCTAGAGAACCAGAGTTCTGCAACACATCAGAGGCCCAGTCAACGACGTGCACAGTGCAGCATCGAAACTCACAAAAGCCGCAGCTAACGACGAGCTACAGAGCTAAAACACCACACGACCCAATCAAAGACTGAACGCCAAGCAGCAAGCACGGAGCTGCCACGACAACAGAACAAAATCGACAACACCGCACAAGAATCAACCGACGGAAGCTATCCAAAGCGCTTCGGCAATCCCTAGGCACGAAACCCAGTTCGTTCCGATTCGAATCCGCGACGGACGGAATCGAGAGGAACCGAGAGAAGTCGAGACTCACCCTGACGACTCTGCTCGCGCCCTTGCTCCTGACCAAGAACGAGGCTCGGCGGATAACCATGCGAAGCCATCAAGCAGAGCTCCGCCATCATCGACCAAGAACGAGGCGAGGAGGGGGGCGCTTGGGGTGAGTGAGAGGACTCGGGACAGAGAGGAGAGGAGTGCTTGAGGAAGAGAGAGGCAGAAGCGGGAAGAAATAGCGCGCGCTCCGTTGAAAAGAAGAGAGAGAAAATGCAGCAGGCCTCTCCTTCTTCGCCGCGCCGTCGACCCCGCCCAAGTCCGCCGAGATCTCCCTCGCGACCGAGCGGGCTAGCGTCAGGGACAGCGCCCGGTCAGCGGCGGGGAGCCTGGTGCCGCTCGGGAACGAGACCGAGATGACCAGCGAGGCTTTTGGGCAGGCGGAGGCGGAGGCGGAGACGGAGGCGGAGCCGGAGGAGGTGGGATGCGCGGAGAAGGAAACAGCGGAAGGCCCTGAGCGTTCTCGGTTCTTTTACGAGGAGAGAGAGAACCGGCCTATTCAAGTGAGGAGAGAGAGAGAAATTTTGAGCGGGAGGAATACGCTGACCGTCCTTTCTTTTCTGCAGGTGGAGCCGAGCCGAGCCAGCCGAATACCAGCCCTTTTCTCATTTTCCAGGGGGTCCCGCTCGGGACAGGTGTCGGCACCTGAGTGGTATGTGCGCACCACGTCAGCGGATGACGTGGCGCGCACGAACCACTGAATATTTTCTCATGTTCGTGTGTGTGTGTTTAGCGAGTTTGCCATTCTTAAAGAGTGCGGATGATCGTGAGCATCCTTCTTGATACTGGAAAATCATCTCCTTCCTACTGAAGTATGATTAATATCGTGAGGGACAGTGATTAGGTGACGGCTCTGTTATCTTTCCATGAAGGATGTTAAGGCAACCCGGTAATCAGTTTACCCCGTCTTGCTTGAAAATTCTTGCTTAGTCCTCCAGATTTGTTGGCGAAAAGCAAATCCCTCAAAGTGGGGTTCTTTATATATTAAAAAAATAAAGAAAGAGATACATCTGAATTATATTAAATACCTAAGTATATTTGATCGCCGGTACGAAAAGTTATTACTAAATAAAACTTATTAAAAGGACCAATTAAATTTCAAATTTAGGAAAAAGAAAACACTTCAAGAAACCATGACTTTAATGTTCTTCGTCGCTGGCTTAACAGTAGTCAAGCTGGTGTAAGTGTATTATCATTTAATTTTATGATAGTACTAATTTGGCGACACAATTCAAATGGTAAGAGATGGACCATTGGAAGAGCTAAAGACTTGTGGTTTCTTAAGTAAGCAACGAGACATTAAACTGGTTTTTTTTATTATTATTTATTTACAAATCCACAACATGAAATTATTAAGCAATAGGATATTCATGAAATGCTATTTCTAAATAATGGACAAAACCCCAAAATGGATTGGAAAGAGATACCTAATGTAATTCATTTAATTTATGCATCTACAAATTCTCTTTATTATGTTTTCCGTAATAAGTAGTACTAAGATGTGTTTGTTTGAGGGAAGGTATTTTTCCAAAATCATTTTTTTTTTCAAATTTTCAGGTGTTTGGTTTGTCGAATAGTCAACGGAAAACACTTTTCGATCAAGGAAACTATCCATGCATAAAATTAGGAAAGTGAATTCATAAATAGAAGAAAGTGAAGAAATTTTGCGGAATTGCTCCTCTTGAATTTTTTAAAATTTTATTTTTTATTAAAAATCAATTTTTAATTTTTCTCTTTTTCTTTTCTTTCTTTTTACTTTTTTTCTTTTTCCTTCTTCACAAACATAGGGTGACGCGAGGTTGGAGAGGGTCGGCCTCGAGCCCAAGGCCAACCAAGTCAACCCTTGTCGGGCAACGGCGACACCACTAGTGGCTTGTTGTGGTTGTCACTAGGGCTTGATGAACAACGAAGGAGGAAGAAGGAAAGTGAAAGAAAAAAAAAAATTAAAATTTAAAATATTTTTAAAATATTTTTTTGGCATGAGATTCAAATTTTTAAATGAAATCCAAACATCATAAAACATTTTCGGTCACATATTACCACATAAAAGAAAATTAACCATTTTTCTGAAAAATAATTTCCTGGAAAGTACTTTCCTTTTTTCATAAAGTTTTCTCCCAGACAAACACACCATAATTATCATTTTATTTTCAAGAAAAATACTTAATCATACATTGACTTCTGCATATTTTTCTGCAACATTCGATTCAATAGGTAATAATCTCACCTAGTAATATCACACTTGCTATTTCATATAATGTTTTGTATATTGTATTTTTGCCACCGATGTTATGCATTGTTAATTTTGTCTATACCTTGAATTGACTCCTCACAACTCTACTTGAATGCAGAGAATCACGAACCATTTAAATGCAAGATGATATGTCAATTAATGTTGAAATACAACATTGGGGTGGTTTTTCTTCTCTTTTTTTTTTTTTTTGGAAATATAATAGATCCTTCCAATAACATTAATAAATTTTATTTAGAACTAATTTTTTCATACCGATGATAAGCTATATTTGGGTTATTTAATTTCATTCATATTTTTATTGATAGTATATATATATATGGGAATTCCCCATCGAGAGAATTTTCAAGCAAACATAATAAACAAGTTACCGGTTGCCTTGGTTATATAATTGCGGAGATCTTTCCGTGTCTCTTACGGAAGAATAGCAGCGTCGTCACATTATTATTGTCGAATTGAGACTAAACACCTTTCCTTTTTAAAGTATCATGATGATCATTCTTCGGAACCTTTTGCGAACTTATAATTAGAAAGCATTATGTTATGGGATTGCAAGGACATCTGCAGTCCCTCTGTCACCTACTTATGTTGATTCAGTCTTTATGGAACTCAGTTTTATTTGATGACTTGTCGTATAATCAGAAAAAGCAAAATCGATTCCCTTAAAACCATCTGTCTGGCAAATGTGAAGACACGACTCCATATAAGCGGCTGTCCTCGTTTGTACAATTCAAATGGGTGGACAGCATGTGCATACCTGTATTATAAATTGCACTTAGTTGTCTAAATCATTCTCCATTTACTTAAGGTAAGAATCATACACCAATGCATTTAGTTTGAGCATGAAGCTAGACAAAGTGTGAGTCGATGATTGTTATGTGAATGTAGTGGCGATTCTGAACTCGATATGGTCAAAATGGGGACTCACTCCACAGACGACGACATGGAACATAAGCGGAGAGCCATGCAGTGGAGCCGCCATCGACTCCACCGTCTTCAACGATAACAATTACAACCCTTTCATCAAATGCGACTGCTCCTTCAACAATTCCACCACTTGCCACATTACCCAGCTGTACGTATCGACACTATCTCACCCACCATGTGTACGTCTCTTCTCATGACCGGGTGGTTTTTCTTTGGTTGCAGCAAGGTTTATGCAATGAGCATTGACGGTCCTATCCCTGATGAGTTGTGGAACTTGACTTACCTCTTCAATCTGTATGTATTAGCCCATTCCACTTCTTCCTTCTTTTCCAGTAGTTTCTCATTTCACTGGAGTTTTCATGGTGTGCCATGTGTCATGCCTTATAATTAAGCAACACTCAGTTCGAGCTTGTCCACGCAACACTCACATCACATGCTCTCATTTGCTGAAGCTCCATATTGATTTTACTCACCAAGGTTTCAAAATCTTACGTAGTTTTCCATCGTTCTGATGGTATTATGTACTTCATACAGGAACTTGGCCCAAAATCTCTTGAGTGGTTCCTTGTCTCCATCCATTGGCAACTTAACTCGCATGCAGTATCTGTGAGCACAACTTAATTCTAGTTTCAAAATTTATACGAGTTCTCTGCTCCTTTTTTTAGTAGTTTTCTTTCTTTCCTGATGCCTACTCTGCTGATTTACTTCAGGAGTCTGGGCACCAATGCCTTATCAGGGGAGCTCCCACCGCAACTTGGGCAACTTACAAAGCTATTGTCATTGTAAATAACAGTTCCAGAACAGACTTGTAATGTCAAGCAGAAGGATTCAACTGAATTAGGTGCATCGGATGTTCAGACAAATGTTCAGTGAAATTTGACATGCAAGTTTAATACTGTAGGTCCTTTAGCACCAATAACTTCAATGGCTCTCTGCCATTTGAGCTTGGAAATCTGTCCAAATTGCAGCAACTGTAAGTCCCGCCTGCTTAACTGTCATGCCCCGAACCTCGAGCGCGCGCACATCCCTCGGTGGTCGATAGAATTTTGCGACGTTCCCAGGTCGCGTCGCCGACCCTTCATTTTCATTGTAGATGCGGAAGCGAATTACTAATCCCCTGACCTCAACAAACATGGGATAGAAAAGCAGGACAACAATTTCCAAATCAAAATACAAATTCATAAACACCTCAAGCTTATACAAAAGGTCTATATCATAAAGAACTACCGAGTCACCTATGCTCCTGACCCTTCCGCTTCAAGCTCCTGGCTCTTCACACTAGGGACCTGAAAATGGTTATTCAATAACCAGTGAGATATAAATCTCAGCGAGTTCCACCCCTAAGCCCCGGTTAGTACACTAACTCAACTCGGGGTATCTATTTGGAACTACTCCACCACAAGCAACAACCAACGGTCAATTCGCATACAACCTTACCTGGTATGCCATACCTTGCACGTTATAACTCAGCACAATACACGCAATGCACATGGCCATTAGATGATACAGTTCATCAATCACATACAAGTCGCGTCACAAGTGATCTCACCTGGCCATTACCATACTCTACACGTTATTGATTCATGCGTGTGTGCCATAAACAATATGCTTAACTCATGCATGACCGGAATCAACAATGCAATGATTCTCATGCGTTATTGCACATTATCATAGTTCAGAAACACAATGCATATACTCAATGCATATTCCAGTTACTAATGACCTACTGGCCATAGCTAACTTTCCAATTGGTGCTGATCTACCTCAACACTCATGCGTGCTCCAGATAATAATGACCTCCCGACCATGGCTAACTTCCCAGTCAGCACTCATCCGACTCCCGTCGGGCTATCGATAAAAAGATCAGGCTTCGTCCCACCCCGTCGGGCACGGCTATGTCTCGAACTCCCGTTCAGATGATTTTCCAAAAAGGGACATTGGTCCAGAGTCTACTGCGACCAGCTTCCGACTCCCGTCGGGTATCGCCCCCAAACTCCCGTTCAGTGGTGTTCCAATTCAATCTCGTGAGCACACCACTACAACTCCCCTTTTCTCATGATAACGGTCTACTTCCACGGTCCCTTGGACAATCCATTTTCCCTTCTTTGTGGAAAAACATACAATTCATGCGGATGTTTATGCAATAACACATCTAATCACTTCATAGAATCAACACACATGTATTTTAGACACTTTTCGCATTCTGGATGAACAATACATGTGAACAGTACTCGGTGAACTGTGCTTCGTGAACAGTACCTCGTGAACAGTAATCGTGAGTAGTGTCACATGAACAGTAAATTTCCAGAATTTAATAAACTATAAATTAAATTCATAAATCATTAAAAGCATTAATTAAAGCAACCATCAATTAATTAAAGCCAAGCATACTTAATTAACCACATAAACCACATTAAGCAAATAAAGCAAGATTAAGCTAGACTAATCTAATTCATCCATCTAACCACCTATCTTAGGGCTAATACAAATTAATTAAATCACTTAAACTAGAATTAAATCTAACTAAACCAACCCTAAGCAAGTTTAGGCACTAATTGAAGGATTATGAGCTAAACTCACCCGTTAAGCGGGCCGGAGACACCGACGCGGCCGCAACGACGGAGGCGATGCTCTGGGACCTCTACCACAACGATCCAAGGTGGTCCCAAGCTCAAAACAACAACCACAGCTCGGACTCCCATTGAAACTTCTGAAAAACGGCCTTACCGAAGAAGAAAACAAGTTGAACGGCTTGGCCGAAGCTCTGGCGAGGAGGGTGGCTGGCAACCGGTGACACCCGGGGGTCTTGGGAGTCTTGTTGGAGGTTGGGATGAGCAAAGGAAAGGCTGGAATGGAAGAAAACAGGCTGCAAAGTCGAAATAGGCGAAGCAGGGCGGAACTAGGCGGTCCGTAGACCGGCGTCTTGAGACGGCCGTACAGGATGGCCAACGGGTCCTTTCGGGACAAAATTGGTCTTGTTGGAACGGTCTATCTCTCCCAGTCACGGTGATAGGTGGTTCGTTGGCTGATTCATCCAGGAAGACCACTTTTAACTCGATTCTTCATCGAAGGGTCAGCTGGAGCAGAAACTACAAGAGAGGGAGAACGAGGGAGAGAGGAGCTCGTCCGATTGGGGGCCGAATGAGGGAGAGAGAGGGTGATGGGAGAGCTGTTGCACTCCTCATCATTAAAGCCATTAAATGGACACTTCAATTCCCCATGCAAGATGACATCACATTCTCTCTCTTCTCTAGCCTTTTTCTCCTTACAACTAGGGGTATTTTGGTCATTTCACATCGCACAAATACTGTTCTGTCCTTGGGCTGAAAATGAAGGCCGGGCCTAAGAAATGGGCTTAAAAATGAACAGGAACAGGCTCGGGAATTGGTTGGGCTTGATTGGGCTCAAATGGGCTTAAGGTTTATTAAAGGGCTTAGAAGAAGGAATAGTTGGTTTGGCCCAATGGGCTCATTTGCTTGACTTAGGCCCATTATGGTGGCTATCCCACCTTGGGCCTAAGGCCCACACTAGCTTGGCTCGACCCACTTCCTCACGGGCTTGCTTCCTCGGTTCGAAAATCCCTTTTTCAATTGCTCGGCGTCACTCGCTCTGTCGACTGTTAAAGCAGCTTCATCTAATGTCTGTCCCAGACATTCCCGATAATTCAAAGCTCAATCTTTAATCCTCATGCCATGTAAATTTCGCCCAATGCCATTTCGGGTACAACTCAAACTGACGGGCGGTTCCGAGGATTCCTGCGTAATCGACTCGTGTCAAATCACATTCAAGACATCTCGACGCATGGACGTCCTTGATTACATGAAATTACAGAGGATGGATTCTTATTTCAAAGTATACGATTATTGAGGATCGAGATAGGGTCGTTCGTGGATTCGATAACAGTAAACGGAATCACCCGTCGTTCCATTATGTTATGTCCGCGAATCGACTTTTAGTCGTCCTTAGAATCAGCCTACCTATCTATAGGATCGTCCTCACGTAAATCTCACGGTCAAGTCATTTTCCCAGGTCGAGTCCTTTAATCATACGAGTTCTGTCCTCATTAGCCTTTCCCCTCAAGGTCAGTATCTCAGGAGTGATCAATTCCGAGTGAGATCAACCAACAATGCATTGACGAAATTCACATCCATTCATTCCTTAGAGGACTCAAATTTCAGGATGTCACGTTAACATTCTTAAACATGGATTTTCCTTTTAAAATATTTGCAGGTGTTGGAGTTTGGTAGAGGCCAGTTTTGTCGAAATAGGTGGCAAATGGACTAAGTAGATTTTTTCATGCATCCTTTCAAATCGATTAGTTTCTTTTAACCTTTCTGACTTGCAGTAGCATGTTGCTGTTACTATCATTCTGCCCATCATTAAATAGCCTAACCCTTAAACCTCATATTTCGCTTTCACTGTCATCCTCTTGTTGACATTTCAACTACTAGAGACACCCACAATGTTTGGCTGTGTACTTTCTGGGTGTAAACCTTCTCGATTCTCGTGGATGTTGTGCAAATGTTCCGTGACACTTTGTCATCCTCTGCTCTTGGCATCACTTCTGCTTTCAACTTTCAAGAGGACAAACTATTGAGTTATCTGAGTTGCGTTTAATTAATAAGATTCCCTTGGCTGATCGAAGTCACTTATTGTGCAGTTACATGGATAGTTCTGGAGTCAGTGGTGAGATTCCGTCAACATTTTCCAAGCTTAAAAATCTTCTAACAGTGTAAGAGCTTCATTCCTCCTTTCATACTAGAAAAAAACTATTAACAGGAAATGATTTGTGATATGATTTCTCAAAAGAAATACCTTTTTCCGGTTGCAGGTGGGCATCGGATAACAACTTCACTGGCAATATACCAGAATTCATAGGAAATTGGTCGCAGCTTACACAGCTGTAAGGCAATATATGTCTGTTTTATTCTAACCATGCCTAGGACTATGAATGTCTACCTTTCACAACAGTTTCTAGGATCTGGAAATTGAAATTTGACAAGTTCTATAGCATTAATTATGTATTATGTTATCATTAAACAGTACGTGATAAATTTGTCCAATTTTTTCTCAATTTGCTTTGTTTATAGGTTTCTTCAAGGAAATTCTTTCGAAGGTTCAATTCCTTCGACATTTTCCAATTTAACCCCTTTGAAAGACTTGTGAGTGGGCCATGTATTTTCTGTTTCTATGCTTGTAAAAAATAACTTACCACAGCCTTGAACAAAGTGACAATGAGTGGAGTACATAATGCAGGAGAATAAGTGATGTATCTAATGTGAGCTCTTCACTGGAATTCATCAGGAATATGAAGAATCTGTCTACTCTGTAAGACATTGTGATTCCGGAGCTTGTAGCAGACTTTCTTTTCCTTTCTTTTTCTCTTTTGGCCCGTATGTGAAATGGGGTTACCCAATTGTTTCCAGGATACTGAGGAATAACAATATCTCAGATTCGCTCCCATAAGATTTTTCAGGATACCAGAGTTTATCTCAGCTGTAAGTCGTTGTTTCAGTGGGATTGATTGAAAATATGCCGAAATATGTCTGTCTTTAATTATCATTAACCTGGATATGGGTTGTTGCCAGTTGCATTGTGAATATATATTCAGTGACTCAGAGGCAATATTTGAAAGAGATGAATAAGTCACCCTTCATTAATGGTTTATAATAGTAGTAATTAAATGATTTGTACTTAATATTATCTGGATGATCATATTTTAATTAAAGACCATCCTGTGCCCTCATTCATAGTACAGTACTTCAAAGGAGCATTTGCCTCCACGATTCTTCTGTAGACTTCAATTGACAAGATGTTGTATTTATTGGGTATTGTGATGTTTTTCACATATAATCAGCTCGATATTCCCAAAGGCATTTTTTTTTAATTCAAACTTCTATATCTTGTTTACTCAATTTATTCATATAGTAACTTCGTTGCATCTATATTGGACCAGGGACTTAAGCTTCAACAAGTTAACGGGACAGATTCTAGACTCTCTATTCAATTTAAGCTCACTCACTTACTTGTAATGCACCTCATCTGGATTTCATACGTGTTCCTACAAATATGTTCTCTTTGTTAATGCTTTGCAAATCTCTTTGCTTCATTTCTCAGGTTTCATGGAAATAATAGTTTGAATGGCACACTGCCTGAACAGAAAAGTGCATCCCTTCGTAACATGTAAGAAACACCTGAAAGATCTCCATTGCATAATAACCATAACGATGCTCACAACTGTCACTAATCAATTGAGAAGAGCATGAAGTTACGCACAAGTTTTTATGGGCACTTATCAAGTTTGAATGCAAAGAGGATGTGCAGTGAAAATATTCCATGTTCCATCATAGGTTGAAGGTTCAAAAAGAGGATATAGCTATTCGAATAGATTTTTCTCCATTTCCTTTATAACTAAGTCGGTACTAGGTATAGTTTCTTCCAAAGTCATCTATTTTGTGCCTGTGAACATGGAGAATATAGTCAGCATTTTGTTTTTGACATATCACGGCATGCTATTCGATACTGACGGACTACTACCCTGCTAGTACCTAAATGACATCTCTCTTGTGCCATTTTTGTCACGCCCCGATCCTCGGGCATACACACATCCTTCTACTTGGTTGATTTTAAAATGCGATATACCAGGACTATGTATCGCCGACTCATTCTATTATTAAGCACATGCGGAAGCAGTTATAAATCCTTAGACAATAAAACAATGAGATAGAAAAGTAGGCTATATCTTTCTTATTGAAATCCACAACCAAACCTTTATACATGACATAAAGTAGAGTACTTCACAACTATTCACATCAAAACGGAATTCTCCAAAGAAGATGAAATTTCAGTCCTCTCGATCATACTCAAGATCCCTCTCGGGATTATCTTCTTCTTCCAAAAATACTTCTCCTCAAGTTTCACTTCTGAGTTCTCCTTCTCAGACTCTTCCTCCTCAGCTCCTCAACGGGGTCCTGAAATGATTTCTTCAAATCGAGATGAGACTACGTCTCAGCGAGTTCTACCCCACTAAGACTCGATTAGGGAACCAATACACCACATGGTTGCCTAAGCACAGCACAAGTTAGAGGACTTATCTTGACCTCAGATCCCACATGCATGTTAGTATATATCAAATAGACACCCAAACAATCACATCACAAATCGAAGCAACGATCAAATCGACCTAGCTGATTACATGTCAGCAAGACCACTCACGGTCATTTCCATCCAATCAATCAATTCATAGCGTCATATCAAAGCAATGACCAATCGACCTAATCGATTACATGACATCACGACCCATGCTCGGTCGGCATATTCAATACTATCTATAAAGTTCTATCAAATCAGGACTGCTCACCCAAAGCTGATAAATAGATATCATAGCTCACCCAAAGCTGATAATAAGGTATACTGCTCACCCAAAGCTGGCATATCGCCCGAAGGCCAATATAGTATACCGGTATACTGCTCACCCAAAGCTGACATATCGCCCGAAGGCCGATATAGTATACTATATGCTCACCCAAAGCTGATAATAAAGTATACTGCTCACCCAAAGCTGGCATATCGCCCGAAGGCCAATATAGTATACCGGTATACTGCTTACTCAAAGCTGACATATCGCCCGAAGGCCGATATAGTATACCATATGCTCACCCAAAGCTGATAATAAGGTATACTACTCACCCATAGCTGGCATATCGCCCGAAGGCCAATATAGTATACCGGTATACTGCTCACCCAAAGTTGACATATTGCCCGAAGGTCGATATAGTATACCATCTTCATCGTCCAATATTCTCATTATTTTTATCATACCCGATAAAATAGTTGTGTGTGGGTACACAATCAGCCTTAGCCAACATATCATAATTTCCCTTTTTCATAATTCCCACCATTCTCTATAGCCCACCAAAACACTTTTGGTGCTGTCAACCGACACCTGGTTATTTTCCAATTAATAACCAAAATCCATTAATTTATGAATAAATCCTAAAATCACTCATAAATTGATTTAGCACAAAATCAAGCTCAATTAAATAAACGGACTATACTACGACAATCAGCACGAAATTTCGGTAGCTGGCTATCTCAACCTTAATTTTCGAAAATAAATAATTAATTAATTAATTTCGAAAATTAATTAATAAATATTAAAATTCAATTTAGCTCAAAATAAAGCCCGATTAAATCAACGAACTTCACCACGATCATCAGCATAATATTCCGATCACTAGCCATCCTAGTTGAATTTTTGGAAAATAATTAATTAATTAATTTAATTCCAAAAAATAATATTTAAATGCCAAAAATTCCACTTAGGCCCGAATCATCAAATTGAAGCCCGATTAGGGGTCCGAAAATTCCCGAGCTACCTTCAATAAATAGTAGACCATGTCTACTTGCTAAATACACATTCAATTTATCTAATTCGCATCACAGTGGACTAATAAACACTAATACATACTAATCTAACCACATAAACCTAATTAATTAAAACTAAACAACCCTTAAGCGTAATTAGTTCACTAAGCAAGGACTAGTGAGATTACTCATCGGATTTTAGCGCAAAACGGACCAATCCGACGAGGACGACACGAGGGTCGTTTCTTCCCAATGCGGCTCACGGATCCGGGGCCCGGAAACGGCCCAAAAAGCAGGTTCAAAGTCGCTGGAAATCCACTCCAAGGGGTGGCTGCGATGGCTGAAAACAATCACTAAATAGCTGCAAATCAAAGTAGCAAGGGCAGCAAGGTGCGGGGGAAGGCCGGTGGAGGTCCGGCGAGCTCAACTGGTGGCCAGAGGTGGCAGGATAGGGCATAATGGGGGCTGGACAGAAGCTGGGCAGCAGTTGGATCGCGTGAGGAACGGGGCTGGCGACGCACGATGGCGAGCGGCGGACGCACGGGCGCGGGCGCGGCGTGCGATGCGGCGACGGTGGCTGGCTGCTGCTTCCGATCTTCTTCAGCTTATGGTTTGTTGTTTCCACGAAGAAGAAAGAAGGAGAAGAAGAAAGAGGGGGGGTGTTCGGTCATGTGGGATGAGGGAGAAGAAGAGAGAGAGAGAGAGAGAGAGAGAGAGAATAAGCTTTTGACTAGTCAAAGAGGGAAAAGAAAGAGAGAGTAGGCGTGGGGAAGGGGCATCCGCACGAAGGGGGAGGGGAGAGGAGAGAGAAAAGAGAGAGAGAGAGAAAGAAAAAGGGAAAAGAAAATAATATTTTAAATAAGAAAACACCATTTTCTTATTATCTCTATTATTTTCCTTTTCTCATTTCCTTTTTAATTTCTTTTGGTCTTCGATTTTCCTCCGATAATTTCTTTCTTGAAATTTTGGACTCGGCAATAAATTGATAGACGATGAGACGGTTCTAAAAATGAATTGTGACATGCTCGAATATTCAATTCTCGAAACCAAATCAAATTCCATGGTTAAAATCGACCGGACGTGATTTTAGTCAAATCCAACCAATTAGGTATCTTTTAGGATTTTACCGCGGATATATCTCTTAACAGCTTCACCCAATAGGTTAGTTAACTTGTGAGTGATCAGCTCAGAGAAAAAGGATCATAAGCGTGCCGACGATATGCACATTTCATTTTATCGAAACAGGATCGAATTTCAGGATGTCACAACTCTTCCCCTCTTATAAAAATTTCATCCTCGAAATTTAAACTATTACACACTTTGCTAAAAAAAGGTGGGGGTACAATTGTCTCATCGACTCTTCAATCTCCCAAGTTGCTCATTCAGTGCCGTGGCGTTGCCAGACCACTTTGACCAACATAATGGTCTTTGTACGCAGAACTTGTTCTTTACGATCGACAATCTGAACCGGGCTTTCAACGTATGACACACGGTCATCCACATCCAATTCCTCAAAATTGAGCACGTGGGTCGGGTCAGGCTCGTACTTCCTTAACATCGACACGTGAAAGACATCATGCACTTGCGCCAATCTTGGCAGTAACGCAAGACGATACGCTAGGTTTCCGATTCTTTCAAGAATCTCAAACGGACTTACGTACCTCGGACTCAGCTTGCCTTTCTTACCAAAGCGTGAAGTTTCCCTCATTGGTGACACTTTTAGAAAAACGTGATCACCAACTTGGAATTCCAAAGACCTTCGACGCTTATCTACATAACTTTTTTGTCTGCTCTGCGCGGTCTTCAATCTGTCTCTGATCACTGCCACGGCATCTACTAATTGCTGAACCAACTCTGGGCTTGTGATTTTCTTTTCCCCAACTTCATCCCAACATACTGGAGTTTTGCACGCTCTGTCATACAACGCTTCAAAAGGAGCCATCTTGATACTCTGCTGGTAACTGTTGTTGTAGGCGAATTCCACTAGATGGAGTTGATCTTCCTAGCTTCCTTTGAAGTCTATTACACACGCTCTCAGCATGTCTTCAAGTGTCTGAATTGTCCTTTCAGACTGGCCATCTGTCTGAGGATGATACGCTGTACTGTACTGAAGCTTTGTACCTAAAGCACTCTGCAAGCTTTTCCAAAAAGCAACAGTAAATCTCGGGTCTCTATCAAAAGTTATTGTAACCGGCACTCCATGCATTCGAACCACTTGACGCACGTATAAGTCTGCGTGTCTATCAAGACTCAGGTCCTTTCGAACTACAATGAAGTGAGCTGACTTTGTCAACCTGTCGACTACTACCCAAATTAAATCATTTCCTCTTTGACTCCTTGGTAATCCAGTCACGAAATCCATCGTGATATGCTCCCATTTCCACTCTGGGATCATGAGAGGTTGCAGAAGTCCTCCCGGCTTGTAATGCTAGGCTTTTATTTGTTGACAAGTCAAACACTTGGAGACATGTTTGGCGATGTCCGCCTTCATACCTGACCACCAGTAATGTTGACGCAGGTTCTAATACATCTTGGTACTTCTAGGATGAATACTGTAGCTGCTACGATGTGCTTCAGATAAAATTTCTTCTTTAAGCTCGACATCGTCAGATACAACCAAACGTCCTTGAAACCTTAGAGTCCCGCCATTAGCAATATGAAAATCAACCTTCCTTTTATCTGCGTCTTCCTGAAGAATTCTCTGTACATCTGGGTCTGTCGGTTGGAGTTGCTTGATTCTGACTTGAACATCTGGTTCAATCCTAAGGGTGGCCATAAGACTCAAGAGGTGGCCAACCTCATATTTAAATTCTGAATCCTGAGCTCTCTCGATTAAGTTCCACTCCTTAACCAAGATCTATGCCACTGAAGACTTTCGACTCAATGCATCAGCGACCTTGTTCGCCTTTCCCGGGTAATATAGAATGTCACAGTCGTAGTCTTTCAGTAATTCCATCCATCGACGTTGTCTCATGTTCAACTTCTTCTAAGAGAACAGATACTTGAGACTCTGATGGTCCGTGAAGATTTGAAATTGTTCACCGCACAAATAATGTCTCCAAATCTTCAATGCAAATATGATGGCTGCGAGTTTTAAGTCATGCGTCGGATAATTCAATTCATGGGGTCTCAACTAGCATGAAACGTATGCAACCACTCTACCATGTTGCATCAGTACACAACCTAACCCTCTAAATGACGCATCACTGTAGATCTCGAATCCTCAAGGACCAGATGGAATTGTCAGCACAGGCGCGGTAGTCAGCTTTTCCTTCAATTCTTGAAAGCTACGCTCGCACTTATCTGTCCATATGAACTTCTCGTCTTTCTTCGTGAGCTTTGTTAGAGGCGATGCTAACGCTGAGAAACCTTCTGCAACCATCTATAATAACTTGCTAATCCCAGAAAACTTCTGATTTCTGTCACTGATGTTGGTCTCTGCCAATTGATCACAGCTTCTATCTTGCTCGAGTCGACGGAGATTCCTTCTCTGAAAATCACATGACCTAAGAAAGCAACACGGTTTAACCAAAACTTGCATTTGCTAAACTTAGCATATAGCTGATGAGTTCTTAGGGTCTGAAGCACTAATCTTAGGTGATTCTCATGCTCTTCATTACTCCTCAAATAGACCAAGATATCATCTATGAACACAATCACAAACCGATCTAGGTATTCCTTGAACACTCTATTCATCAAATCCATAAAGGCAGCTGGAGCATTCGTCAATCCGAACGGCATCACTGTAAACTCATAATGGCCATACCGGGTACGAAAGGCCGACTTAGGAATATCCTCCTTCCTAATCCTCAGCTGATGATATCCTGTCCTCAAATCAATCTTCGAGAATATTGATGCTCCTTGCAGCTGATCAAACAGATCATCAATCCTTGGGAGGGGATATTTGTTCTTAATGGTTACTTGGTTGAGCTGTCGGTAGTCGATGCACAGGTGCAACGATCCATCTTTCTTCTCAACAAATAAAACTGGGGCTCCCCAAGGTGATGTACTAGGACGAATAAATCATTTATCCAGTAATTCTTGCATCTGCACCTTCAGTTCTTTCAATTCTGATAACGCCATTCGATAAGGTGCCTTCGAGATCGGTTCTGTCCCTAGTACTGGCTCGATTACAAATTCAATCTCTCTTTCTGGTGGTAACCCTGGCAATTCTTTTGGAAAAACATCTGGAAACTCCTGTACCACTGCAATATCTTCCATTTTCAACTCCTCAACTGTCGTATCCACGACAGTTGCTAAGTACCCACGGTAACCCTCATCTAACAAACGAGTTGCTTCCGGCGACGAGATTAAGGAAATCGTAGTTCCTCCTCGATTCCCGACAAACTCAAAGCTCTTACTTCCTAACGGGTCAAACTGAATCGCCTTGCGATAGCAGTCCATTTTAGCTCGTTGATTGGTGAGCCAGTCCATGCCAATTATCAAATCAAAATCATACATGGCTAGGACTAACAAGTCAATTTTCCCCACTCGCTCACCAATCTCTAACTTGCACCCCGTACATCCCAAAGCAGCAATAACTTTATCTTTCAAGGGTGTAGATATGCAAATTGCCGACTCCAACAATACATGACTCAATCCTAGCATCCTAACATATTGCTTGGCAATGAAGGAATGGGTTGCTCCCGAATCAAACAAAGCATAGGCAGGTTGGTCATTGAGCGAGACCATACCTTTGATAACACCAGGCGTAGCTTCTGCCTGACCTTGGGTAATCGCGTACACGATGCCTTGAACTGGAGGTCTCTGCTGTCCTCCTTGGGGTGCATTCTAAGCGGCATACCCTCATATCTGTCTCATCGGTGGAGGCAGCGGTAGCTGAGGTTGTCCTCTTGGTCTATTAGGACAATCTTTGATCATGTGGCCTTGTCGGCCACATCCAAAACAAACACTCGGCCTTCGAGGACATAGAGCTGAACCATGTCGCCTTCCACAAAAGCGACACTGGCCATTTTGATTTGGCGCTGACTTGCTAACTCCACCTCTCTTATTGGGTGGGACTTGAAATCTATTTCCAAGCATGGGCCTCTTCCCATGGCGAATGCTTTCTCGCTGAGAGTTAAACCTCGATCCAAATGAGGCAGCTCTATCATTTTGATCTCTCTCGATCATCTGAGCCCTCTCATAAAGATCATTATAATTTCTCAGATTCAACAAAATCAATGGGCTACTCAACTCCGGCCTGAGTTCATCTCTGAATCTTCTCACTCGGTTTGCCGGATTCTCAACTAATTTAGGGGCATATTGCGACAGTTCAGCAAACTTCGCCTCATATTGATCCATAGTCATAGAGCCTTGACGAAGTCGCTGAAACTCAACCATCTTTATCTCTTTAGCAGTCTCTGAAAAGTATTTCCCGTTAAAGGCCTCAACAAAAGCATTCCATTCTAGGGCTACACCTTCGGGAAATATCGCTCCTTGAGTGGTTCTCCACCATGTACTTGCAACTCCTTCTAATTGGTAGACTGCAAGGACCACTTTCTTAGTCTCGGAGCACATCAATAGAACAAAGGCTTTCTCCAGTCCTTGGATCCACAGAGCAGCAGCTTCGGGGTCTCCTGCCCCAGTAAACTTCGGTGGCTTCAATTTCAAAAACTGTTCCACTAAACTAGGCATCAGCCTCACTGGTGGGACTTCAGTAGGTACGGCGGCAGGTGCGGCTGCAACAACAGCATTGGCAGTAGCAGTAGTGGCAGCTGCAACGGCGGCAGTAAAGGCAGCTATTTGGTTCGGGCCTGTTGCCCCATCATCTCATGCATAGCATCCAATGCTTGCGCGATCCCAATTGTTCCCTAATCTACTGGGGCTGCTACCCCGGCACCAACGAGAGGTGGTGCTGCTCCACTCGCGCTAGCCTTAGCTTGTGCTCTACCTCGGCCACCTCGGGCACCAACTCTTGTCAGCGTCCTAGCCCGAGTGACTGAGGACAAAGTCCTTTGCCTAGGAGTTCTCGGCTCCTGATCGCTCATGGTGTCGCTTTAATCTACTGACACCTGCTTCCAATTCAACACCGAATTAGAAACAGAGCGATTCAAACAACAAACAATTTTAGCATTCAGCTAACACAGACATGCACCGGCATGAATTTAAAGGCCATCCTACTACTATCCTAGGAACCATCACTCCTTATCACTCCAATCTTGAACCTGGCTCTGATACCACAAAAAAGGGATGTTACGCCCCAATCCTCGGGCATGCACACATCCTTCTAATTGGTCGATTTTAAAATGCGATATCCCAAGAATATGTATTGCTGACCCTTTCTATTATTAGGCACATGCGGAAGCAGTTATAAATCCCCAGACAATACAATGAGATAGAAAAGTAGACCATATCTTTCTTATTGAAATCCACAACCAAACCTTTATACATGACATAAAGCAGAGTACTTCACAACTATTCACATCAAAACGGAATTCTCCAAAGAAGATGAAACTTCAGTCCTCTAGATCGTACTCAAGATCCCTCTTGGGATTATCTTCTTCTTCCAAAAATACTTCTCCTCAAGTTTCACTTCTGAGTTCTCCTTCTCAGACTCTTCCTCCTCAGCTCCTCAGCGGGGTCCTGAAATGATTTCCCCAAACCGGGATGAGACTACGTCTCAGCGAGTTCTACCCCACTAAGACTCGATTAGGGAACCAATACACCACATGGTTGCCTAAGCACAGCACGAGTTAGAGGACTTACCTTGACCTCAGATCCCACCTGCATGTTAGTATAGATCAAATAGACACCCAAACAATCACATCACAAATCGAAGCATCGATCAAATCGACCTAGTCGATTACATGTCAGCAAGACCACTCACGGTCATTTCCATCCAATCAATCAATTCATAGCGTCATATCAAAGCAATGGCCAATCGACCTAATCGATTACATGACATCACGACCCATGCTCAGTCGGCATATTCAATACTATCTATAAAGTCCTATCAAATCAAGACTACTCACCCAAAGCTGATAAATAGATAGCATAGCTCACCCAAAGCTGATAATAAGATATACTGCTCACCCAAAGCTAGCATATTGCCCGAAGGCCAATATAGTATACCGGTATACTGCTCACCCAAAGCTGACATATCGCCCGAAGGCCGATATAGTATACCATATGCTCACCCAAAACTGATAATAAGGTATACTGATCACCCAAAGCTGGCATATCGCCCGAAGGCCAATATAGTATACCGGTATACTGCTCACCCAAAACTGACATATCGCCCGAAGGCCAATATAGTATACCATATACTCACCCAAAGCTGATAATAAGGTATACTGCTCACCCAAAGCTGATAATAAGGTATACTACTCACCCAAAGCTGACAGATCGCTCGAATGCCAATATAGTATACTGGTATACTGCTCACCCAAAGCTGACATATCGCCCAAAGGCCGATATAGTATACCATCTCCATCGTCCAATATTCTCATTATTTTTATCATACCCGATAAAATAGTCGTGTGTGGGTATACGATCGCCCTTAGCCAACATATCATAATTTCCCTTTTTCATAATTCCCACCTTTCTCTATAGCCCACCAAAACACTTTTGGTGCTGTCAACCGACACCCGGTTATTTTCCAATTAATAACCAAAATCCATTAATTTATGAATAAATCCTAAAATCACTCATAAATTGATTTAGCACAAAAATCAAGCTCAATTAAATAAACATACTATACTACGACAATCAGCACAAAATTTCGGTCGCTGGCTATCTCAGCCTTAATTTCCGAAAAATAAATAAATAATTAATTAATTTCGAAATTAATTAATAAATATTAAAATTCAATTTAGCTCAAAATAAAGCCTAATTAAATAAATGGACTTCACCACGATCATCAACATAATATTCCGGTTACTAGCCATCCTAGTTAAATTTTTAGAAAATAAATAAATAATTAATTTAATTCCGAAAAATAATATTTAAATGCCAAAAATTCCACTTAGGCTCGAATCATCAAATTGAAGCCCGATTAGGGGTCCGAAAATTCTTGAGCTACATTCAATAAATAGTAGACCATGTCTACTTGCTAAATACACATTCAATCTATCTAATTCGCATCACAATTGACTAATAAACACTAATCCATGCTAATCTAACCACCTAAACCTAATTAATTAAAACTAAACAACCTTAAGCACAATTAGTTCACTAAGCAAAGATTAGTGAGATTACTCACTGGATTTTAGCGTAAAATGAACCAATCCGACGAGGACGACACGAGGGTCGTTTTTCCCAAAGCGGCTCACGGATCCGGGCCCGGAAACGGCCCAAAATCGGGTCCGAAGTCGCTGGAAATCCACTCCGAGGGATGGCTGCGATGGCTGAAAACAGTCACAAAATAGCTGCAAATCAAAGCAGCAAGGGCGGCAAGGTGTGGGGGAAGGCCGGTGGGGGTCCAACGAGCTCAAATGGTAGCCGGAGGTGGCCGGACGGGGCAGAACGGGGGCTGGACAGAAGTTGGGCAGCGGCTGGATCGCGTGAGGAACGGGGCTGGCGGCGCACGACGGCGAGTGCACTATTTGACAATGTCCTCTTATTTTACCAAGGCAACCGCGTAACCAATTTACCATGTTTGCTTAAAAATTCTTGCTTAGTGCACTATTTTTTCAATTTTATGACGGTGCTATTTTAACGGCATATTTGAATTGTAAGAGATGGACCATTGGAAGAGCCAAAGAATTTGTGGTTTCTTTAGGAAGCAACGACAAAACATTGAACTGAATTTTTTTTTTCTATTTACAAATCCATAGCATGGTATTATTAAGCGATAAGATATTCATGAGATGCCAATTTTAAATGTGGATGTAGCCCCCAAAATAGAAGGGGAAAAGATAGTGCTTATAATTCATTAACTTCTGCGTCTGCATCTCTATTCTATTATGTTTTCCATACTAACTAGTACTAATTATCGTTTTATTTTCAAGAAAAATACCACACTGACATTTTTAACTATATGGATTAGCATAAGATCGTGTATTATGTAGTTATATACGTATGCTCATTCACAAATTTACTTCAATTTCTGTAATTCATTTTGGCCCCTAATGCATTTTTTTTTTTTTTTGTACAACATTCGATTAAGTAGATAATAATCTCATCTACCGATATTACACTATATGTTATGATCATTTTGCTATTTCATATAATGTTATGTATATTGTATTTTTGCCATGGTTGTTTTGCATTTTGATTTCGCATTAAAACCTTGAATTAAGGTCTTCAACTCTTACCACAACTTAACTTAAATATAAAGAAACGAGAACCATATAAATGCACGATGATATGTCAATTAAACTTGAAATACAACATTGAGGTGTTTTTTTGCCCTTTTTGAAATTTAATACATCCTTCTAACAATATTAATAAATTTTATTTAGTAATAATTTTTTCATACCAGTGATTAGCTTTATTTGGGTATTTAATTTCATTCATAGATATACCCCCTTGGAGGATTTGCTTTCTTCCCACCGCGTCATCATCCCATGCCGCATGCATTTTATTGCTTCTATTTTTGGTCGAAGAACACAGATCGAAACAAATTAAAAATCATATTTCCTCTGTCTTCCTTCAAACCACCGCTCCGGCCTCTCATCTCCCCGTTCCGCCGCAACCTCCATCCACGAGCCCTTACGCCGCCGTGGTCGTCGCGCCAGCGGTGAGCTGAGTTCCCCCCCACCGCCGGAGCCCAATCACAGGGGAAGACGAAGCCGAAGACGAATAGAGGAAGTCGTCTTCTGGTGACCAGATGCGTCGGTCAACTTCATGGGTCAACTTTATATTATATTTTTCCCCCCTGTTCTGGTGACGAGATGCGCTGCAAAATGGGAGGGCCTTAGCATTCAAGTTTCTGGGCTTCTTTCTTTGTCCCCAGCTTCCACAGATTTCCATAACCCAGCTTCTACAAATCTCCCAAAAATCGAGTTGTTTGCGGCCATGTCTTCCTACCTTTTGGCCAAAAGGGCAAGCCAAGAGACCGACTAAAAGGACTGGCCAAGAGACTCACTGCCCCTTCTTTGTCTCAAAGATATTTCCCCAAATTTTTTTGTCAAGAGATTTCTATTCTTTTTCTTATTTTTCCCCAGATTTTTGGGCATTTGCTCAAGGCCAAAAAGGGGTAAAGATGACCATAAAGACGACGAAGATGAAGGACCATTTCCGGCGAAGGCAAAGCTGACAATGAAGACGGCGGTGGGGGTGGGTCGGGTTTGGACGCGCAGCAGTGTCGGTCGAGATGGGCGCCGGCGGGGGACGCTCGGAGGTCAGGCTCGGACGTGGCTGTGGCTGGAGAAGAGAAGGATAAAGAGAGTGACTTGGTCTGAGTAGATTTTCAATTTTTTGCGATTCCATTTACTTAAGGTAAGAATCATGCACCAATGCATTTAGTTTGAGCATGAAGCTGAACAGGTGTGAGTTGATGATGGTTATGTGAATGTAGTATGGTCAACATGGGGACTCGCTTCACAGACGCCAACATGGAACATAAGTGGAGAGCCATGCAGCGGAGCTGCGATCGACCCCTCTGTTTCCTTCGATGATTACAATCCTTTAATCATATGCGACTGCTCCTTCAGCAATTCTACTACTTGCCACATTACACAGCTGTACGTATCGACTACCGTGCCCACCATGTGCGTGTCTCATCTCATGACCGGGTGGCTTTTCTTTGGTTGCAGCCGAGTTTATGCACTGAGCGTTGCTGGTCCTATCCCTGATGAGTTGTGGAACTTGACTTACCTCTTCAATCTGTATGTATTGCTCCCATTCCACTTCTTCTGTCTTTTCTAGAGGTTTCTCATTTCCCTGGAGTTTTTATGTTGTGCCATGTATCATGCCTTATAATTAAGCAACACTCGGTTCGGGCTTGTCTATGCAACACTCACATGCTCTCATTTGTGGAAGCCCCATATTGATTTTACACACCATGGTTTCAAAATCTTACGTAGTTTTCCATTGTTTCTGATAGTGTTACGTACTTTATTCAGGAACTTAGCCCAAAATCTCTTGACTCGTTCCTTATCTCCATCCATTGGCAACCTAACTCGCATGCAGTATCTGTGAGCACAACTCAATTCTAGTTTCAAAATTTATACGATTTTCCTCTCCTTTTTTTAAGCAGTTTTCTTTCTTTCCTGATGCTTACTCTGCTGATTTACTGCAGGAGTCTGCGCATCAATGCATTATCAGGGGAGCTCCCACCGCAGCTTGGGCAACTTACAGAGCTATTGTCATTGTAAGTAACAGTTCCAGAACAGGATTTGTAATGTCAAGCAGAAGGATTCAACTGAATTAGGTCCATTGGATATTCAGACAAATGTTCAATGAAATATGACATGCAAATTTAATATTGTAGGTCCTTTAGCACCAATAACTTCAATGGCTCTCTGCCATCTGAGCTTGGAAAATCTGTCCAAATTGCAGCAACTGTAAGTCCTACCTGCTTAACATTCCTAAACATGGATTTTTCCTTTTAAAATATTTGCAGGTATTGGAGTTTGGCAGAGGCCAGTTTTGTTGAAATAGGTGGCAATCGGACTAAGTAAAAATTTTTCATGCATCCTTTCAAATTGATTAGTTTCTTTTAACCTTTCCAACTTGCAGTAGCATGTCGTTGTTACTATCATTCTGCCCACCATCACATTGTCTAACCCTTATATAATTTCTCGGGATAACAACCTCACTGGCAATATACCAGAATTCATAGGAAATTGGTCGCAGCTTACACAGCTGTAAGGCAATACATATGTTTGTTTTTCATCTAACCATGCCTAGGACTATGAATGTCTACCTTTCACAACAGTTAGTAGGCTCTGGATATTGAAATTTGACAAATTATATAGCATTAATTCTGTAGTATGCTATCACTAAACAGAATGTGATAAATTTGTCCAATTTTTTATTAATTTATTTTGTTTATAGGTTTCTTCAAGGAAATTCTTTCAACGGTTCAATTTCTTCAGCATTTTCCAATTTCACGGCTCTGCAAGACTTGTGAGTGGGCCATGTACTTTCTGTCTCTATGCTTGTAAGAACTAACTTATAACGGCCTGAAACAAACTGACAATGAGTTGAGTACATAATGCAGAAGGATAAGTGATGTCTCTAATGTGAGCTCTTCACTGGAATTTATCAGGAATATGACAAATCTGTCTATTCTGTAAGACATTGTGATTCCAGAGCATGTAGCAGACTTTCTTTTCCTTTATTTTTCTCTTTTGGCACTTATGTGAAATGGGCCTACCCAATTGTTTTGAGGATACTGAGGAATAACAATATCTCAGATTCACTCCCATCAGATATTTCAGGATACCAGAGTTTGTCTCAGCTGTAAGTCATTGTTCTTGGTGGAGATTGATTGAAAAATATGCCAAAGCATTTCATAATTTGTCTATCTTTCATTATCATCAACCTGGATATGGGTTGTTGCCATTTGCATTCTGAATATATATTCAGTGACTCAGAAGCGACATTTGAAGGGATGAATAAGTGACCCTTCATTAATGGTTTATAACAGTAGTAACTAAATGAATAGTACTTGATGTTATCTGGTTGGTCATACTTTGGTTAAAGACCATCTTGAGCCCTAATTAATGGTACAGTACTGCAAAGGAGCATTTGCCTCCACGATTCTTCTATAGACTTCATTTGACAAATATTATATTCATTGGGTATCTAGATGTTTTTTACATGTAATCAGCTCGATTTTCCCAAAGGCATTATGTTTTATTCAAACATTTATATGTTATTTCTCGATTTATACATATAGTAACTTTGTTGCATCTATATTGGACCAGGGACTTATTAACTGGACAGATTCCAAACTCCCTTTTCAATTTGAGCTCACTCACTTACTTGTAATGTACCTCTTCTGGATAATCATAAATGTTCCTTTCAATATGTTCTCTTTGTTATTGCTCTGCAAATCTCTTTGCTTCATTTCTCAGGTTTCTTGAAATAATAGTTTGAATGGCACACTTCCTGAACAGAAAAGTGCATACCTTCATAACGTGTAAGAACACCTGAAAGATCTCCTTTGCCTGATAGCCATAATGATGCTCACAACTGTCACTGATCAGTTGAAAAGAACATGGGGGATTATGTACATTTTTTTAGGGGCACTCTTGGAGTTTGAATGCAACAAGAATGTGTGGTCAAAGTATTCTATTTTCTGTCTTTGGTTGAAGGTCAGAATGAGGATTACTCAGTACTATAAATAGTTCTGGCAAGGTCTTCTATTTGGTGCCTGGGAACATGGATAAGATGGTCAACCTTTTGTTGTTTGACATATCACAGGATGCTATTGGATACTCAAAGACTCCTACCATATTGGTTAACTAATTCAGTAACATCTTCAATGTGCAAATTTTACAGAGATGTATCATACAATAACTTGATCGGAAGCTTTCCTTCTTGGGTCAGCAAAGGTTTACGACTGTATGTGATTTCTCATATGGTTGCTAAATCTACCACAAGGAACGAATATAAATCACTTAAATGACTATCATCAACGGAACTGTCATAGCTAGTGATTTCGTATGATTGTTCTTATTCATATTCCATTGTGGATGTCAGTAATTTGTATAAATACTGAAGCTACAGTTTCACCATCTTAATTCTCATAATTCATGCCTGGGTAATCAGCAATTCTGCGAGACTCAGTATCAGTATTCACTAGAAAAGGCATACAGTTCGAACTATGACTTGGAGATGCTATCACTGTGTCAATGATTGAAAAACTTTTAGCATTTAAATAGCAATTGCATCATCCATGAAGGACTTGAATGTTCGATCAAAGTCATAAAATGTCGTGTCAAGGGAAAATGCATTTCCAAAATGTGAAGCAGTACAACCCTCATAGTGGGGAAATGACAATTGATTATTGGATGGGATAGGATGTGCAGGTTCATGATGACTAAAAGATGATCCTTTGAGTTTAATTCCAAAAAACAGATGTGTCTATACGACTAGAAGAATCCTTTTATACCCTTCGGTCATACAGCCAGTGACTTGCTATAGAAGTATCTGCTTTTGATTAGCCTATAAGTACATAACTGCCATACTAGTCGACTGAGTAAACTTTTCTACTTATGTCTTAGTGTACTTCCTTCAGGATTAAACTGTCTTCAACGGAATTTTCCTTGCAATCACGGGACTGGAATCTGTAAGTGCATGTACTCTTTTCCCCTTTATATGCTTTTCATTGTTGAATGCTTCAACAAGAGGAGGACAGGAAATCATATATACAGTGACTTAAGTATTATGCTTGCTTGCATCCTGATACGTGAAGTGAATGGTAACTTTAATTTAGTAGAACATGGAATGGTCAAACTAGTTTCTTCCCGTAGTTAGATTAGGAGTAGTTCAGTGGCACAGAGGAGGAAAAATTGAAGTTCAAGTTGGTATGCTAGGTTTTTCTTTAGAAAAGGGGACAGCTAAGTAGTTATGATGTCCCATTTGATCCATGATTTATGTTTCATCTTTGGTTTCTTTATGGTTTGTTTCGAGATGTATATAGACTGATTCTGTTTCTTTCTTTTCCTGTTGATTCTTCCCAATTGAGATATATGGAATTATCGGTCTGTGTGGCTAAGTAATGAATCCATCATCGTTTCATTGGGGAAAAGCCATCTAATTCTCAACAATGTCTTTGTCATTTGATCCAATAACCTTATAGTTTTTCAAAAACTCACATATGATGCATGTTATATGATGCTGAACATGCAAGGTTGTTTGATCCATTAAAAACATGCTATTTAGAATTCTACTTTCCCCATCTGCGAAGGGCCTAAGAAATTCAGTCTCTGGTCCAGGGTATAATAGGCAGATATCTGGCAGGCTGTCCTTGTATCCAATATTTACCTCTCTAGGTTCCCCTTTATTTGGTTTATTAATTTCCATCAGGACTTTGTGGGTCTCTTCAGTAGATTGTGAAAGAACTAATTTATTATCACATTTACAACTGCATAATAAGATGCTACTCAACAGTGTTGGAAGTAAGTTTTGAAGATAAACATGTGCATTCAGATATTCTAAGTTTAATCAGGCTAAATTATGCAATTATAGAATGTACAAACTGCATGTGCTGTGGCAGATAATTTTGTCCATTATGTAGATAGAAGTACCTCTCATAAACTCATCATGATCTGCACTTTTGTGCTTGTCATGCAGACTCCAATTTTGCAGTTAAATGTGGTGGCCCTCAGATTACTTCGTCCAGTAATATTGTGTATGAGATGGATAATAACACTCTTGGTCCTGCTACCTACTATGTGACCGACAGAGAGAGGTGGGCAGTGAGCAATGTTGGTTATTCCACGGAAAACAACAATCCTGCTTATAAAGCTTCCACGCTTTCCCAGTTCACAAACACTTAAGACTCAGAGCTGTTCCAGACTACATGGGTCTCTGCTTTGTCTCTACAATACTATGGATTAGGGCTGGAGAATGGAAATTACAATGTCACCCTCCAGTTTGCTGAAATACAATCGAAAATATTGAATGGAAATGTCTTGGGAGGCATCTTTTTGATATCTACATACAGGTAGGGCTGTAATTTGAGAGGCTTTTTTTCTACTTTAACCTGGAAAGTTCATGGTCAACTGCCAATGCCTCTTATGATTACTTCAGGGAAACCTTGTTGCAAAGGATTTCGACATACGAAAAGAGGCAGGTGGTGCCTCTCTTACAGCTGTTCAAAAAGTGTATCAGGCGACAGATAAGTGCAAACTATCTGGAAATACACCTTTTTTGGGCTGGAAAAGGGACTTGCTGTGTACCAAATCAAGCCACATATGGACCTTTGGTTCCAGTCATTAGTGCTATCCCAGGTACTATGATAAAAACTTGCTTGTATTCCTAGCCCCATATTTTTTAGTTTACTTAATAGGTAGAATTTGTGTAGACTTCATAACACTGTCAGTAACAATCCCCCAACCAGCAATAAGGATCATACTGGCTTGATTGTTGGAGTTGCTACAGGAGTTGTAGTGGTTCTCCTGGTCTTCTATTTTGTTTGGAGAAGAAAATGGCTCGCATGATCGAAGACCAAGGTGAACTTCAATCAGATTTTTACAATAGATTCCTCCTGATAACTTTCCTATCTGTAGTCTTGTATGCTGATTATGTTTTTGCATTAGAAGACGGACACTGTGTTCTGCGGAGGTAAAAAAGAACGAGAAATCTTTACATTGTAATGCCACTGTTCTCGAGATCTTTTGAGTTCAATGATGTGACATCCCGATTTTCCAATTCCTGGTTTCACTAAATAAGTCGGGCATTTCATCTTCGCGTCTATAGCTTTCTTCTCTCGAGTTGGCCACTCACGAGATAACTAGTCTATCGGTGCGGGGCTTAAGGCTTAATCTAAACGCAATGACTCGAGAATTCCGACCGTGAACGATCGCCGACCGTACTAACTCCGCAGGCGGTCATTACGCACGCACCGATTAGAGAGACCGAGAGATAGGTCGATTCAACAACCATGTAATTCGGCATGGGTGATTCCATCTAATTGCACAATTTCGTTAATCGACACTAGACCGATTTCTCTATCGTTTTGGCACCCCGTGTCCGTATTTGAAACCTCGAGATTTCTACGACAATCGAGTCGCCAATGTGTCGAAGATGCACTTTGTGTTTGAAAATAATCAACCACAGGTCAATTGCACGTAAAATTCCTAAAAGCTACTCTGATTAGACAGACGCGCTAAAGTCGCGCCGTATTCAATTTAAGTGAAATCAACCCGACATGTAATTGGAAGTTTCGTCAAGCTCACACCATTTTAATGCCGACTCATCTCCAAACATTTTTCTACAAACCGATTTTCATAAAAAGAAAGTAAGCGCCGTTTTTATGTTCGGGATCGTTAGAGAGCCATTTTTAATCAAATCTTCGGGATGCAAGTTGGATCATTTGATTTAAATGCTACGGTAGGCGGCGACACATGCGTTAATTTAATCGTTTCAATCGAATGGAATTGATTGAGTAAGTCGATTAAATTAAGTTGTCCATGTTAGACCGACTCGGCGGAAAATGAAATGCAAACATCGGAAGAGGTTGTGGAGGACGGGGTGAGTGGATTTGTGATGGGTCATCCAGGCCATGGGCGCATGTGTGAGATTAAAGAAAAGAAAAGAAAATGAAAGAAAGTGGTCCCATCTTCCTTCTCTCTCCTCTCCCTCTCTCTTCCGTTGCCCTCTCCTCCCTCTCCCTACCGTGCGACTGGTTTTGCTTCTCTTCATCTTCTTCTTCGAAAGCCCAGCAGACCAGCGAACAAGAGCAGCTCCGCCCGTCGCCAGTCGCCGCCGCTGCACGCCGTCGCTCGTCCAGCCCGCACGCCTCCGTTTCCTTCTCCCTCTCCCGTCGCTGCCTCTCTCCATCTCTGTTCTTGCTGCTCGTGTTCTTGCTGTACGAAGAACCCAGCAAGTCGAAGAAGACCTCAGCAGCTCCCTCTCCGTCGTAGCCAGCAGCCAGCAGCGCCGCTCGTCTCCGCGCGCCACCGCAACGCCGTCACCCTACCCGCGCGCATCTCCGTCTCTCTTCTCCATCTCCGGTTTCTGCTCGAAGACCCAGCAGATCTGAGGATGCCGGAGCAGCAAGCAGTCCGGTCAGACCGCCGTCGTGCACCCCTCGTACGCCGTTCGTCCACCCGCGAGCTCCCGCGCCCGGCCGTCTTTGTCGATCTCTGCTCGTGCGTCCAGGAGGCTGTTCGGACAGCACCAGCCTCGGATCAGCCACCTCCGACCACCGTGAGGCCCCGCCGTTGGCCGCACGGCACCGCTGCAGCTCCTCCGCCCATTCCCGACCCTAATCAGCCCCGGATCCACCCTTTCCCGGCCTCAACCAGCAGCGAGCAGAGAGCAGAAAAATGGGTATGGCAGCGGCTATTTGGCCCGTTTTGGCCGGCTTCCCGACCCCGGAAGCTAGGCCCGCCTTGGAGACTATCGACCCTCGCGTCGTCCTTGTCGTTTTGAGCCGTTCGGATCGTTAATCGGGTGAGTTTATCCTCTAATTCTTGCTTAGTGAGTTAATGACGCTTAAGGGGTGCTTAGATTAGTTTAATTAGGTTTATGTGATTAAATTAGATTATTTTAATGTAAATTAGATTAGTTGTATGATTAGTTTAATGGATGTTTAATTAGGGTTAATTGTATGATTAAATTAGTGTAATCTTGTTTAAGCCCTAATTGATTATTTTTAATTAAATAATTATTTCGAATTTTTAAATATTATTTTATTATTTTATATTATTATAATATAATATTTAATTATTTAATTTTCGGAATTAAATTTAATTATTTAATAATTTGAAAATTATATCGGATGGCTTGCCGTTAATTTTCGCGCCGACGCAAAAGAGCTGGTTTGTGTTAATTGTATGTTTAAATTGAGAAATTGAGTGATTGATGATTATGGTGAATAATTCCAAAAGTGTGGAATTGTGTGAAATTCATGAAGTTGTGGTATTTAACTTGAAAATACCCGGTGTTAGCTTTTAGCACCGTAATTGGTTTGTATGACCAGTTTGAATCGATTTGGATTGATTGATTGATTGAATTGAGATATGAGTTGGTTTATTATTGAATGATCAGCCTTGGCGAGTATTGGTTTATATATATGTATCCGCTTAGGCGAGCAATTATGATATACATATATATATGGCAGCTTCTGGTGAGCTATAGTATACTATATTGAATATTGCGGCAGCTTCTGGTGAGCTAAGATCGTTTTATCAGCTTGTGCGAGCACGATCTATATATACAGCTTGTGCGAGCTATCTATCAGTTACAGCTTTGGTGAGCTATCTATCTATACAGCTTGTGCGAGCTATCTATCAGTTACAGCTTTGGTGAGCTATCTATCTATACAGCTTGTGCGAGCTATCGTCTATATATTACAGCTTTGGAGAGCATGTGTCGTATTAACGACTGGTTTGATAGACGGTATTGAATGATAGATAGTAATGGTTGATAGATAGTACGGATTGAAATGGAAAGATAGATAGTATGATGAAATTGAATCATTGCGAATGATTGGATTGACTGAATTGATAGACCGATGGGTATGTCGGTAGATTCAGCTTGTGCGAGCATTGTTTGAATATGAATTGTACTGACGTGCAGGAAATGGACTGAGGCGAGGTAAGCCCTCCATCCTATTTGTGTGGCTAGAGCGCCCGAGGCGTATTTTCTTCCTAATTGAGTTTTAGATGGTAGGGACTCGCTGAGACGTAGTCTCATCCCGGTTGTGGGATAATATTTCAGGTCCCTAGATGACGGTCGTGGAGGACCGGAAGTCCTGGAGTTGGGAAGGTGGAGGCTGAAGAATTGGCGAACGTGTCTGACAAGTTGGTCATAGGACAGTTCCCTTTTTGTTGAGCCGGTCTATTTTGTAGACAATCCAGTGTTGTATATAAACCTATGTGTTTATAGAAAGCTTGTTTGGTTATGATTGATTGCCTGCTTTTCTATCCCAAGTTAAATGTTGTCAGGGGATTTGTTTCGCTTCCGCATGTGCAATAAAAATGAATGGGTCGGCGACGTGTCCTGGGAAGTCGCATTTGTATCGACCAGAGTGGGATGTTCGCGTGCTCGGAGGATTGGGGCGTGACAAATGAACCCTAGTGGTAGGATGCGGAATTTCCACGTTCTCTAGTTAAATTTAAATTTCATGAATGCATTTTTATTTTGCTGGCTGACTAATTTAAGCGGCTAATATGTTTCCGAAACTTGTCTACATTATTGTGTCTTACAGAGTTCCTTGCAATAGATACTAGACCTTACACTTTCGACTATGCGGAACTAAAGGCTCCTACAGATGACTTCAATCCCGATAACAAGCTTGGGGAGGGAGGATTTGGCCCTGTTTTTAAGGTTCGTTATAATTCATTGGATAACGCTAAAAAGTAAATGTAGATTCAGTGATGTCACAGTTGAATACTATGGCGGAAGTAAAATACTTGGCTGCTTGCAAATGCTGCTCTTATCACTATAGCTTCCTGAACTGTAGCTGATCTGATCTTACCTTGCCATAAGAACTAAATTGATGGTTTATCTTTCTGAAAGTTCTTCTTTGAGAAAGAACAGAAAAAGAGGAGAAACTCATTACAGAATGGTACCAAAATTATGGTTTCGGTACCTTGGAACTAAAAGAGAAAAGTTCATTGTTTCCGTGTGCTGATGGACCTAACTTCCAGTATTTTCTCAGCCCCGGAGAAAAAAAATATAACTCTCCTCACTTATGCCATTTTCCTTTTTAAGGCAATCATCCTTTGCTTTGGAGGATGACTGTAATAGATCCTAAATTACGTCTAGGAAAGAAAGTAATCCAATGAAAAGCATCAACCCATCGGTGATAATATAACCAGATGTTGTAACATGTGGTTTTAAGTAACTAATGAATGGACAATTCTTGGTTATATTTGCTAGGGTCCAGACTGAAAAACATGATATAGGTTGACCTGTCCTTCATTTGTCATCTACATATTAATTAACTGTAGTTCTAGAAGATGGGTTCTTTGGCATTCTTGATAGTCTGACTTAAGTGGAGCTCCCTAATAGTCTAGTAACTAGAGAATACATTGTCATGCTAATCGCATTATTGGTCTTAAAATGGCAGAGGATCTTTTACATTGAAGTACTGACCATATCAATGACAACAGGGAACACTCAATGATGGGAGAGTGATTGCTGTCAAGCAACTATCTGTATCATCCCACCAGGGAGAGAATCAATTTGTGGCAGAGATTGCAACTATATCTGCAGTGCAACACCGCAACCTTGTTAAACTGTATGGATGCTGCATTGATGCAGAGAATCGGCTTCTTGTTTATGAGTATCTGGAGAACAAGAGTCTTGACCAGGCAATGTTTTGTAGGTGGTAGAATCTTCACATCAATAATGTCTTTTGTCATGTGAATACATATTTAATGCACGAACCATGGAAAAGTTACAAAATAAGTGGGAAATCAGCAAACTAAAGTTAAGAACAATGCCATGTAAGAAACTTTTTCAAATTGCCATATATTTGATTAGCAGTGATGCTTGGACTTATATTGCTTCCATGGTACAGGACAAAGAAACTCGAATCTCAATTGGGCAACATGCTCTGATATCTGTCTGGGTATTGCAAGGGGCCTAGCTTATCTTCATGAGGAGTCAAGGCGGAGGATCGTGCATAGGGATGTCAAGGCCAGTAATATTCTGCTGGACTCTGATCTCACACTTAAATATCAGACTTTGGTTTGGCTAAACTTTATGATGATAATAAGACACATATAAGTACCCATGTGGTGGGAACCATGTAAGCTCCATTTTGTTCTGTCACGTGCACACAGAGCAATATTTATTAGTTCACTTATGCATACAGTTGCTGAAACTCTAATTCTGCTTTCCCATTGCTTTTGTAGTGGATATCTTGCTCCTGAGTATGCAATGCGTGGCCACCTTACAGAAGAAGGCAGATGTATTTGCGTTTGGTGTAGTGGCTCTAGAGGTTGTCAGTGGAAGGCCAAATTCAGACCCTAGCTTGGAAGAAGAAAAAATATATCTTCTTGAATGGATGCACGCTTGAACATTGTCCCACTTGTTCATTTGTTTTATGGCCATTTAAGAAGGAAACATCATTCTCTTTCTTCTTTTTCCCTTTTAATTCTGTCTATGAGGTTGCCTGAATACATCTTTGCCACTTTTTTCCTGCTTCTCAGGCTTGGACCTTGCACGAAACCAACCGTGTTGTGGAGCTGGTTGATTCTAGATTTTCAGAGTTCAATGAAACGGAGGCAAAATGCATGGTTGCAATGGCGCTCTTGTGCACTAAAACATCGCCAGCGCTAAGACCACCAATGTCTCGTGTGGTGGCAATGCTTTCTGAGATATTGAAGTGCCGACCGTGTCCAAAGGCCAGGCTACTTGACTGATTGGAGATTTAATGATACCACTAGCTTCGTGACTGAGAGTACACACATGAACACAGACAAGAGCCCTTACAACCCTGTGTCCACTGCAAGCACTGTAGACGGTGCAAATCTTTCACCGGTACTTGGTTTCACACCCATGCTTGATGAGATAGTCGGAGAAGGTAGATGAATATGGTCTACCTGGATGGATCTCTGCTACATCCGTGTCAGGCTTCATCAGTCACATTTTGTATTGTCGTTATTTACTAGAACATACATATGAATTTCCTATGAAAGATGACTCTTCCGTCAATGATTTTTCTATTATGTAAAA